>CM029441.1:5520337-5748120 GCA_017140255.1 Eucalyptus paniculata subsp. matutina
GAATTCGATTGAAAAAGAGAGGATAGAGAGTCCGTTGATGAGTCTACCTATCTCTAAGGTATCTATTTTTTTCTTACTAGATTACCTTGTTTTGACTGTATCGCACTATGTATCATTTGATAACCAAAAAATCCCCTACCTTTTTTGTTTCTTTTTGGAGTCAAATCGAATTTCCAATGGAGGAATTTCAAGGATATTTAGAACTAGATAGATCTAGACAACATGACTTCCTATACCCACTTCTTTTTCGAGAGTATATTTATGCAAGTATATTTAGCTACAGCACTCAGAGTTGAGTTTCATTCTAGCGAACACCGTTGGTGTTCTATTTAATAGTTGGCGATTGCAGAGGCCCAATCCAGGCGTATTTTCGCTTCCCCAGAGCCGCGGCTTGTTCCAAAACAGCGTATTTTGAATCACAGATGGCATCCACCAGACCACGGAGTCATAAAAATTAACATTGATGCAGCTTACCACTCATCGTGCATCATGGCCTCGGTGGCTGGGGTGTGCAGACTCATCTGGCCACTTGATCGATGGTTTTGCTTCTTCTGTTTGCGCCTCCTCGGCCCTACAAGCTGAGGCGATTGCTTTCAATCTCACTCTGCATTTTCTGCTTCAGAGAGGATGCGAGATGGATCAGATTGTCGTGGAATCGGACTGCTTGATCATGGTGGAAGCTGTTCGTGATCCTGGAAGATGCCCGTGGGAAATCAGATCTATTCTCGACGAAACCCTACGATTGCTGATTCGGTGCCCTAATCTCCGACTTCTACACTGCTATAGAGAAGAAAATGCTCTTGCGGACCGAATTGCGAAGGCCCATCGGGCCTCTTTACTCCCACCGAATTGGGTTTCTCAGCTACCCCCTTTTTGCAAGATATTGTGTTTTCTGAACTGAATGTAAATTTTATGCTGAGAACTTAATATATTGTTGTTTCCGACCAAAAAAAAAGAAAAAGAAAAAAATCCTCCATATTTCTGTTTTGTTATTTGATAAACAATTAAAATGAGACACTTTTCTCTTATGATATAAGTTTAAGACATAAACTTGGGTAAGCTTGACTTCTGTTCAGAAATGTTTACAAAAATTAGGGAAAAAGAGTTGATTATCGTCAATCTTGATTGAGCCACTCCGGAAAGAATATGTGTCATCTCAAAATTCAAGCTCGAAAATGAAGTAAAATTTAAAGTGAGACCTATGATTTAAATTTTTACTTGACTGAAAAACTTGAGATCATAACACAAGGAAGCATTTCCAAGTCCTAATGTGAATGACCTACTCATGATCAAAGAAGGTGAACTAAATTTGGCGGATATCATATCCGATTAAATACGTCAAGTTGACTCACTGATCGTTTAAAAAGTAAAATGTTTTAGCACTCGGTCTCCCAAATACAAATAACTTGCTGTTGCTCGAAAGAGATGGATTCAATTTGATGGATATCAAACCCGACAAATAAAAGTCAATTTGACCCGATGGCCACTTGAAAAGTAAAATGGTTCGGCACCTGATTTCCTCCACGGGAGATTCAGAATGTGATATGACTTGCCTAGAGTCAAATTCATCACTTTGACAGACAATGCCTATTGCGTTCGTGCGTACATATGGCCAATTCCTACTTGCACTTCTTGTACACGTATGTAGCTTCCAATGACGGATGGTGCTAAATTATGAACAATTATGGATGTCCCACTTCTACTCCATGTAAAATCATGGTTCTCCATGCAGCTGTTTGCCACATTTCGACGTGACCCGAATTACTAAGAGTTCGGAGTAACAATAATAGTAATTTGTAACAAAATATTGTTACTATAATATATATGTTAAATTTTCGATGAGTATCGTTTATATTGTGACATGTGCTTTGAATTTTATTTTCTTCATGTCATATTTATGAGTGGTTGTTGAGTTATAGAAAATATATGAATTTCTTCACTTTTCTTCATTGCAATTGATGAAGTTTGTCGTTCAATTTTCTTCAAATGACAAAGCTAAAGCTCTAGACATTTTTTTAATCTTGGTTACGTATTTGATGATGCGAGGGACAGTAGTTGTGCAACAAATGATTCCGTTATAAAGAAATGCTCAAAACATCTCTCTTCTCTAGCTTCCAATTTTGTATCGATTTTAGTTTACTCCAAGTCTAATCTTTTTTATTTGTAATTGAAATTATTTTCCCGAGCAAAGTAAGTTATATGTTGATTCAGTAATTTTTTCAACCATTAATATTATAATCCTTATACTAGCTAACAGATAGGGATGTAGCTACGTTTAATACTTGTGTAGTTCTTGCAACCGCGTCCTAAAAGTTCATCCCTTAGTTCATCGCCTCCCAATGAAATTTGAATTATTAATTGAACCTCGGCTTAAGCTTGGACAAATCCTCTTTAATATACAACCCTTTATCGTTTCTTTTATTTTATTTTTCCAAAATCAACTTTAAGCACCCTTCGGCAAAAGCTAAAATGACAATGCTGCAATCTCTCTCTCTCTCTCTCTCTCTCTCTCTCTCTCTAATTTAAATTTCTGATGTCCGATTTCGATGCCCAATCAGTTATCTCACTCTATGTTCTCTCTCGTTTCACCTTCAGTTTAGCTAGCAGCTCCACTTTTTAGTATTCTTTTCATTCGCTTCCTTCGACCTCTGTCTAAAGAAGCTTGAGACATAGAGAAGCCAAACAAAGATAGATAGAGAGGCCAATTGATCCAATAAAGGTCAGTTTTTTTAATGGTTTGATCACACACCCATCGGAAGCTACTCAGCATCACGTCATTCCCTTCCGTATCCTTCTCTTCAAACCGAGCATTATACAATAAATTCGTCTAAAATCTTGTCATCTTTGTTTGAAAGCGACACATTAGGGTCCATTTCTTTGTTCAATGAATTGTACTTCTGTGCACTGCAATTCCTGCTTCATCTACTTCCGTTAGCAATGTTGATGTCCTACTCTCGCTGAAGCAAGGATTTGAGTCCAGCAAACCGGCTTTTAGCACCTGGAGTTCTTTAAACTCGAGCTTGGTTTGTTTATGGTCCAGGATAAGATGCTCTAATTAGATGCTCAAGGGGACGCGGTACAGCTCGGCTTTAATCTTGTTCACATGGATCATTCCACATGTGGATTGGACGGCACAGTACAGCTCGGGTTGGGGTATTTAAAGAATCTATGCATATTGGACCTACAATTCAATCTTCTCTCGGGTCTGATCCCAAAGCAAGTTGGCACCTTGACAAGCTCGATGAATCTTGATCTCTCTGTCAGTTTACTCACTGGAGAGATACCATTGGAGGTCGCTAGACTCCAGAAGCTGAAACTTGTCGAATACTTCCTAAACAAGCTATACGGGTCGATTGAGTTCCTTGCAGACCTCCCGAGCCTGGAAACTCTAGGCCTATGGACGAACAACTTCACTGGTGTGATTCCTGAGAATCTAGGCAGGAATGGGAAGCTTCAGGATCTCGATTTGTCCACCAACAAGCTCACTGGAACGATCCCTTGAAATTTGTGCTCACTGAACCAGCTTAGGATCTTGAGTCTGTTCAACAAATTTCCTCTTTGGGCCGATCCCGGAAGCTCTAGGTTCATGCTATAGCCTACTTAAGGTGAGTTTGGGGCAAAACTAAGTACATGGAAGCATTCCAAACAGCTTCGTTTACTTGCCTCGGCTCAAACTCATGGAATTGCCCAACAACTAACTACCTGTCACGAGTTTGGCCAGAGAATGGCACGGGTTGATCATTGCCCCCCGTACGTTGCCCTTGAAATTCTTTAGTATCATTCATTGATTAGTAATTCGCTAGATTATTCACAATTACTCATTAATCACATTGATGCTATCAGAACATTTCTCCGATCCTAACTCTCTACATAGTACAATTCTTAAGTTCTGAAATCTATGCAACATTTCCGGTGTGTTTTACCCAAGAAGAAAAGGAAATTGAAAATGTGACGCAAGAACACAGTCCAGTCAAATTCTTGTAAATTGGAATCTAAGTGGGTCAACTTAGGTACCTGATATCTTACCCAAAAAAAACTTAGGTACCTGATACATCTTCAAGGGTAAATAGAGCATTGCCAACAGTGAAAGCAAACAGATATTATGCGCATCCTCAACTAAATTCTCTGAAAATTACGTAACAATGGATATTTTCTTGGTTCCATTTGTGACCTTACACGCTATAAAGAAGTCGCTAGCGATAGATAGACAGATACGAGAGAGAGACCACCCGCAGCACTAACTAAAGGGCCACCAAGTTTAGATTTCGCGGGGAGGCCGAAGGACACCTTTTGAGCAGGGCAGGAGAGGCGCGGGCCGGGCGACTTGGGTGGGCTAAAGCTCCCCAGGCTCCAGCTGGAGGACCATCCCCTGCGAGTCGGAAGTCGAGAAATGAATTCGCAGAAGAAGAAGACCAGGAGGGACTCATAAAAGAGGCTACCAACCAGCCAAATGTTCCTGTGGATATAAGACTGAGAACTCACCACGTGCCGGGGCTGGTCCCGGGTCGCAAGCTGATTCCGACGCTGCCACCGTGCTTCCACCTCGGCCGCATGTTGACGTGCTAGAGATCCGTAAGCAAGCCAGAGGACGCCCTTGATGAGGAATACCACAAGCAGAAAAAAGGCCGTGGCCACAAAAAAATACGCGACCACCTGCAAAATCTCGTGCCCCTGCAGAGGCCCCTCGCTGGCGTACGCGTTCTCGGTCGCTGGACTTTCTGAGGCCGACTGGCTCATCTCTCTCCCAGCAGGTTTTCTTGTTTTTTCCTTCTTCTTCTTCTTCTTGAAAAACTTAGGGTTTTGCAGACGCGGCCCATGTTTAAGGATGAAGATGACAACGTAAATAAAACAAAAAAGAGGGCTAGACCAGACTAGGATTGTTGCATTTACTAGGGGATTGCAGAAGACTCAGCAGTCCATGTTAGTCTAAGCAGCTCTACATTATCACAACAAAACGTAAAGACAAAAGGTCATTATCCTGCCCAGCGAGGCAGTTTCCTCCTATAGAAGTTTCTGATGTCAATTATGAATTTTTTATTTTTTCTAAAAAAAAAAAAAAAAGAGAATTGCTAGGCTTACGGCACCGTCCCTCTTAAAAAGAGATGGTGCCTTGCCAGCCTTTCAATTTTCCAAGGGAGCCGGATGAATTGCTTAGCCATTTTCCTTCGAAATTTTTGGAAGGAAAATTAAAATACCAGGTAGAAGAAACAACTGTGTCATTTTACTCCAAAATGAGGAGGAGAAAAAAAAAACCGACCAAGATACATAAAAAAGTTTCTCGCAAAAAGTGCGGTTGAACTTTAAACATTAACTAAAGACAGACACAAAACGAAAAAGGGGAACGTCCTGTAGTTCTACTTTTACCACGCAAAGAGCAATTAACATCAATTTTATATCAATCTAGTGGATCAAAATTTTCAGAAAGGTTAAAAAATTTCCTTTGAAATAACGTGATGTGGGTTTGTAAGTGACCATTGTTGTAATGTGAAAAATAATGTGAAAAGATCAGAGGAATGTAATATGAATGATCTTTAACAATTTCGAAATCAGTGATCATTGTTACAATTTACTCAAATAATAGGTGGTCAACCTAAAACCTAGACAACTAATTCTGGACATGTGATGGAATTTTAAATTTTCTATCCAAAAATGGAATAAAAAGATAAAATAATAAAAGAACGTTAACTTGAACATTTTTCAATTGTATCCATTAAGTCCCACATCATTTCACGTTTTATTAATTAATTTAATTTGAACAACTTTATTGTCGATGTAGAAATCAATCGTCCCTACATAATATTGTTGATGTTGATGAGTATAATTTTTAAATAATTTTTAAATTTTTAATATTCTTTTAAGGAACAAATAGCGAGCTTTGCATTAATGTGGAGGAAACTGAATCTTGCGCATAAATTCTTCGAAAATACAAGCCTCCCTCGATTGTTTTTATTACGGGCATTATTTTATTATCATTATAATTTTCGTAATAGCGACAGAGTCCAATGTCAAGAGCAGCGAAAAGCCAAAACTCGGAACACAATTTCCCGCGCGAGGGCGACGCCACGTCGACCGACATTCGGGTCGCCAGCACAGGACAGCACTTTCTCCGCCTTGACTCCTGGGCCCCACCAAAGTTGCACGGTGATCAACGCGCCACGTTTAACGAGGAAAGGCCCACGTTGTATCTCGCCTTCTTCCCTGGGTTGCAGTCGTACAAGTTGACGTCATCCCCGGTCAGGCAAGAGGGCAAGTCAAACCGGTGGTCCTCGAAAAGTTCATCTTTAGACGCGTCCGAGGAATCGGACGAAGTGCCGATCAGTGGAATGCTAGGGAATATCATTTGACATGACAATTTGATATGCAATTATTAATTGCACAAGCAGGAGCAGGCGTTTGTGTTTTTCTTTGTGACGAGGAAAGGCCACGTTGGATGGGGAAACTCCCAGCCAATGATTGTATGTGTGTGTATCTATATAATTTAATGGGTGATCTTTCCTCATCATTAAAAGATTATTAAAATAAAAGCATGTAGAGTTTATCAAAAGTTTGAAGGTACTAGGCTGGAAAATAAAAGAGAACACCTTGCTGTTGATCAAATTAGGTTCAATTTCACACTAATATTATGTTTAGAGTTTATTGGATAATTTCCCATATAATATATGTCTCTATATTGCATTAAGTTTATGTGCTATTTTTTAATTTTTTTCTTAATTTTTTTGTCTTGATTTCCATTTTCTTGTCTTAATAATTACAATCGCATCCTACTGTGAAGAAAAAAAAAAGGCTTCAATCTTATCTATAAGTTTATCGAACTATGATGAGATATTGTTGTTTCTTTTCTTAATTTTCATATTATACCTTAAAAATTAGATGTTAGAGAATAACTGAATGCGCATCGAGCCGATCAACAAACTACATATAAAATAGGTTAAGATAGTTTCCTAATTTATTTATTTTTTTAACCTAGGAACCGATCCCTATGTGAATTGTCTTGAAACCAATTGGGTTGGTTTTTAGGTTGAACTGGGTCATTTGTTCACCTCAATATTTGATTATAAAAATTAAAATTAGAGAGTCTTGATCATATAAGTGGTGAGAGTAAGGGGATAGAAAGTAGTGTTCCTACCCTTTTATGAGGTGATTATATTGTGATTTTATTTTTCCTTTTGCATGGAACCTCGGTGCTAGCTTATTACCTTGTAGGACTTCATAGTTTGTCTCTACCGAGATTTCAATTTCTCAAGATAGCGTTTCCACAAAAGGAGTAATCCCAAAATTCCATTTAAAAGGCCAACTAAAAGCATACCTTTACAAGATTAAAAGTATATTCTTTTTGGTCCAACAAGATTAAAAGTACAACTACGTAGGTTTGTCTGGTTAGAATGAGGCCATGCATGAGATGATTTTAGCTGGGCCATTAAAAACCAAGCCAGCCCCTTCATAAACTAAGGTCCTAATGGCCAGAAAAACCATGAAAGTTCTCCACAGAAAATTGGGTGTACATCAGCTTGAAAGTCTAGCAGATCTTGTAATTCATGTGCAAATACAAAAGAGCAAAAATCTAGAGTTTTGCTATACAGTATTTTCAGTCGTACCATCTGCTGCAAATGAGGCGGTCCAGATCACTAGGTCGTCAATTCGGCACGTCCGCCTTGTAGTAGGATCCATCCCAATAGGCCCTTCTCGGACTCATCGGCAAAACAAGGATTAATCATGCTTGAACCTCGTCCCTGCGTAACCCGCGCACTCGTCTTAGTAACCGCAGTTGTAATCTCTCTCTCTCGCCCTTTTTGTTGAATTCTTTCCCACTCACAACAAAGGCAATTGCCGCCTGGGCGGCTGCCTTCGTCGATCACCATTACGGTAGTTTAGGGTTTTAGTCCTTTTCATTTTTCAATATATATTTTCTCTTCATTTATTCTTAGTTATTCTTATTGATATTTTAAATAATTTTTTTCTTTTAGAAATCCAATCAAATATATTTTTCCCAGCAAGATAAAAACTTCATGGTTAATGCCGTGGAAAGCAACCTATGATGTGATCTGCATGCTCGCTTAATGCCATGGAAAGCTAACCATTTTTTAGGACCGCCCACGATGTGACCTACAAAGAATAAAAGTTATTGCTCAGTTTTCTTTCTCTTTCACCTACCGTTTTCTAGGACCACCCACGATGTGATCCGCACGCTCGTGTAATGTCATGGAAAGTGACCAAGGCCCGCACTCACAGAGTTGAAACTCTTTGCGCAAGATATCGTACTACCAGGGATTTGGTAAGAAAGACGGATATAGATATAATATATGATCAAAGTGCAACTGCTGAAAAAGCTTGTCAATTTATAAAAAAAAAAAAATATCATTTTTCATAAAATCATCATGAACTAATCGAGATGGTAAAAGTTGGGCGATTTAAGACATAATTTCTCGATGTTCATGATACGCCTCGATTGATTGAGTCAATAATTGTCAAGATACGAGCATGATTATTGATCAAGATCATATAATTCACTCTTAGCACAATCTCTTTACTGATAAATTAAAAATGAAACGATACTGAAGAATTTGCGGTAGTGAATGTTAAAAATTCCACCGATGGAGCCCAGAGTTCGCTTTTTTCTGAGACCTTTTAATTAAGGGTTATGTGCTGCCCACAGTTGCAACAGTGCTGGACTTCTTTTCATCAAGCATCATATTCATACGATCCAGTTTTTCCAAGAATCTCAACCTAGACGATGCGATTCTATTTGGTTATACAAATTCTAATTCAACTCCATCAGTGCCGACGACCATCTCTAATTTTCTGCCATTAATCTTGACCTGGCTTTCCTCGAAGTAGAGAATTGAAAGCGACCTCTTCAATTCAACGTCGTCATCCGTTGCATTACTGATGGCACTCATCCTAGCAATAGGCCACTTAGCTAAAGATCCCTGCAATTTGCTTAAAATATGATTAGACAAAGTTCTTGACAAATAGAGAAAACGGTCTGTGCAGCATCTGCTATTGCTTGGGCTTCTTTTGCAGTTGGAGTCAAAGCATGATACTGGTCCTCCATAATCGCTCCAAAAGTCTCTTTACTTTGTAGTGACCATCACGTTGTAAAATTTATATTCTCATGGGTACAAAATAACAAAGAATTGAATCCCCGAATGGCGACTTGCGAATATCATCACGGAGGATCTTAGTATCGGATTAGTCACTTTCTTGTAGGTAGTTTACACTCTTGTAATTGTAGGCCCTTTTTTATTTTCAATTTCTGGGTCAATATGGGTAGGACTTGCATAAACAAGTGGGTGAAAAGCTGAACGAAGTACAACAAATCAGTACTTCTACAGTTCGCGCCTCCTCACGGGACTGCAGCGGAATTATAAGAACGTATCGGCAATACAAAAGGAATTGAGACATTGCATTTTTCTCCACTCAGTGATGCGAAAAAAAGAATACATATCGATCAGCTTGGACCTATATCCAGCGCCCAAATGGAATCCCTACAGCTGCAGAAGATGTTTCATTTCTTGCAAGCAGCCGCATGATTAATCCTTGTCTGCCGATGCAATCTTCAACGGTCGCATAAATTGTCAAGCTGGATTCCGCAGCTTCAAGGATATCAAGTTCCGCTGCTTCTTTGATGAACTCAAGCTTGCATAAATACTTTCACGTATAATCTTTCGTGGGTTGCTACATCATTCACCAATTAGATCGAGGAAGTTCATGTTCAATAATCTTTTGTGGATGCTTGATGAATTGTTTGGAACTCATTTATGAACAATCTATCGAGAGTCTTTAAGAAAATAAATACCGCCGTGCTTTGATCTTTCCATGGAATGCCAGTTATTTTGGAGCAGAGTATTTGTCTAGAAATTCTTTATTTTTTCTTGAATCAATTAAAAATGAGAAGATATATATATTACCACAAAAATCGCTAAACTTAACCTAATATGACCAGAACAACCCAATTTTTTCAAACCCATCTCCATTTTCCTAAAATGTCTTTACAAAGGACAACATACCAACTATTGGCCGACGGTCGAATATCCTCACCTGAAACATATCAACTTGTCGACACCTAATTTCTCTGTTAATATTGGCCTTTTTCGTCCATTGCCACCGCTCGTCCGATGATGATGAAACTTCAATATCAATGAACATACTCAAAGTACCAACGACTCCCGAGGCTAATGTGAGGCTTTCGGAACATTACCAGAATATTCGATGAACATGCTTGCCAATGATCTTCACTTAACTTCCTCATGGAGGACCACCGCGAGAAGACGGCCTGGTACAGAGAATAAAGCGAATGCACTAGGAAACAAAAAATACGGAAACACTATGCACTTACAAAAATTATCTGTAATCAAGCAATTTCATATCAATGTCAGATCTTGTGATGTCGTTGACCATTTTTAAGTTGAGACTTCGAGGTATTTTATCAAACAGTGTATGTGTGCAACCAAGGGATTGACTCTAACCATAAATCTAAGTCGTATTTTTGGTTTAAGAATAAAAGGAGAAAAAAGATTTCGAGGCATTTCATCAAATAGTTTCAAAAATTTGAAAAAAGTATAAAAAATCGTAGACATCCAACGCTAACTATGATACGAAAATGGCAGATATTGATTAAACTGTCACGTTAATGATTTATTGCTGAAATTGAAATATTTACAACTAAAATGACAAGTCATAAGAATATTTTAAATTGGATAAGTCACTACAATAAATTTTGGATATATGGATAATTATCCTGATTATTACACTAATTCCAAAGAGTGCATTTGTTGGAGGTCGGCAGATACAAGACAATATATTCATTGTTCAAGAAGTTCTCCATCAGCTAAGGGTTAAGAAGAGAAGGCGCAGATTCCAAGCGGTTCTGAAGTTGGATATGCAAAAAGCGTACGATAGAGTGGAGTGGGATTTTCTTTGTGATTGTATGAAGAGGATGGGATTTAATGATAAATGGGTGAACCTCGTCAGATTTTGCATCTCTTCACCTACATTTCGTGTCCTTATTAATGGAGAGCCTAGTGGAGCCTTCAATCCAACAAGAGGTATAAGACAAGGTGATCCTCTCTCACCTTATCTTTTCATTATAATGGCTAATGTCTTATCCCACATGGTAAATAATGCTGTAATGGATGGAAGTTTAAAGGGAATCAGACTGAATCCTCACTGTCCTATCCTATCCCATCTATTCTTTGCGGATGATGCTATTTTCTTCTTGGATGGCACAATTAGGGAAGCTCAGAACCTAGCCAATTTACTGAATTGCTACTGTTTTGCGTCTGGCCAATCAGTTAACCTCAATAAATCTGGTGTGTTTTTCGGGGCAAGCTGTCCACAGCAATTAAGAAGTAATATTGCATATGAATTGAGAGTTCCTATATTGGATAAAACTGGCAAATACTTAGGGATACCATCTGATTGGGGCCAAACTAAGAAACAGATGTTTGATTGGATCATAGCAAGGGTTGAGAAAAAACTGGAGGGCTGGAAAGAGCAATTAGTGTCGAAGGCGGGAAAAGAGGTGCTGATTAAGATGGTAGTGCAGGCGTTACCACAATACGCCATGAATATTTTTAAAATACCTATCTCTATATGCAGAGCAATTGAGAGGAAAATTTCAACTTTCTGGTGGAAGCAACATGCTAAACAAAAAGGGATCCATTGGAAGAGTTGGGAATTTTTGAAGATGAAAAAGGAACAAGGAGGAATGGGCTTCAAAGATTTGGTTGAATTTAACAAGGCTATGCTGGGGAAACAAACCTGGAGATTAAGTCAAGCTCCAGAAGCCTTATGGAGCAAAATTTTTAAAGGCCTCTATTTCCCTAATGGTAACCTATGGACTGCCACAAAGGGATCCAAACCATCATGGGGTTGGCAAAGTCTCCTTATAGGTCGAGATGTACTAGAAGCTGATATGAAATGGGAGGTAGGGGATGGCAAATCTATTAATATAAGGGAAGATCGTTGGTTATCGTCAGGAAAGATTGGAGGTCCAGCAAATCAAAATGATCCAAAGCTGGTTGCAGATATTATTGATCCTACTTTGTGCGTGCATGGAATACTCAGCTTATAAATGATATTTTCGACAGTAATATTTCAGAAGAAATTCAGGCAATCCACCTCAAAGATTACCCCCGCAGACCCGACCATCTAGTCTGGACAGGGCATATCTCGGGACGGTATCAAATCAAAAACGGGTATCACAAATTACGAGAAAATCATGCAATCACCACAGCAAATCAGCCCTCCTCCTCATACCAAGTTCCGAAACGATTATGGACAGAAATCTGGAAGCTACAGACTTATCCCAGAATCAAACATTTTATGTGGAGCTTATGTAATGAAGGCCTTCCTACCAAAACTAACCTACATCGGCGTCATATCATACCTGAGCCAACTTGTTCCTTCTGCCATCAATTTCCAGAATCATCCGAGCACCTCTTCGTGCTGTGCCAGTGGACAAAAGAGCACACCAAAAGACGATCTTTGCGCATCTTCTTTGGCTAATATGGAAGGCCCGCAACACCTTGCTCTTTCAAGGCCGAAAATCATACCCAACAAAACTTATCAGCGAAGCCCTTCTCTCCCAGCAGTTATATGAGAAATGGAATCCACGAAAGGAACCGCTTACCTCTAAACAGGACACATGGGTACCTCCAGATCCGGGTTCGTTGAAGCTCAATGTTGATTGCTCTTGGCAGGGAAGAAATCTCGAGTGCTCTGTCGCTGGTATATGCAGAGGAGCGAACGGGATCTGCATCGATGGCTTCGCGCAAAAAATTTACGCCCAATCGGCTTGTATCGGCGAAACCCTAGCCATCCTTCAAGGGCTTCTGTGGTTGAAGCAGTTCCGAAGTGCTCTGACAGGAACTCAAGACGCACGAACTGAACTGCCCGTAACTCTCTCCAGCGATTGTCTTCAAGCGGTGGATTCAATTATGGGCCGACAAGAACCGTCTTGGGCTTCCCTTCCTTTGGTGCTTGATTGCCGACAGATGCTGGCCCAAATGGAGAATATTCACCTGCAGTTTGAACCGCGACAAACAAACCGGGCGGCTGACTGGATCGCAAAATCCTTTCAAACCGGTTCTCTCCCGTCTAATTGGATCGCTACGCCTCCGCATGATCTTTATCTTATTTTATGTTTAGACTTTTCCACTACCTGTAATCCACCGTCTTAGTTGAATTAATGAAGTATCTTTGATCAAAAAAAAAAAAAAGACCGCACGACCACGGTCAATGTTATTCGAATTTTTATATGTGGCTTTTTCAATGTGAAAAGTCTGGGATGGGAATTGATTGAATCCTCCGCGAGTCCGGTTGAATCGGGTGGCGTGGAATTGGATGTCATCCCCGTTTGGGCAAGAGGGCAAGTCAACTTGGTGGTCCCTCGAATGGTCTATATTTAGACATGCGAGGTAGGCCCGATCACGGCTTCCCAGGAATCGGATAAAGCTGCCGATCAGCGGAATCCTAGGGAATATAATCTGACACGACAATTTCAACATGTAATTATTATTTGCACAAGCTTGGTGTACGTGTTTTTCTTTATAACGAGTAAAGCCCCACGTTGTGTGTGTATCTATATAATTTAATGGGTGATTTTTCCTCATTATTAGAAGTTTATTAAAAATAAAAGCGTGTGGAATTTATCAAAAATTCAAAGGTACTAGGCTGGAAAATGAAAGAGAATGTCTCGTCATTGATTAAATTGGGTTCAATTTGACACTAATAATAAGCTTAGGTTTTTTTTTTAAAGAATTTTCCAGCATAATGTATTTTTCTACAATGCAGTAAAGTTCATGTGCTATTTATTTTATTGTTACCACTTTAAAAATTCTTTTTTTTTTTTTTGTCTTGATTCCCATTTTCTCTTCTTGATAATTACGATCACATCCTACATTGAAAAAAATAAGCATCAATCTTGTCTATATGCTTATCAAATTATGATAAGATACTATAAAAATTAAAATTAGAGTCTTGATCATGGAAAAGGTGAGAGCAAGGGGACAGAAGGTAGAATATTTCCTATCCTTTTATAGGGTGATTACATTGTGATTTTTCTTTTTCTTTCTGAGGAGAACCTGGTTCTAGCTTATTGCCTTGTATGACTTCATCGTTTGTCTCTACCAAGCTTTCAATTTCTTAAGACAATGTTTCCGCGAAAGGAGTAATTCCAACGTTCCATTTAAAAGACCAACTAAAAGCATAATAACTTCACAAGATTAAAAGTATTTTGTTTTTGGTCGAACAAGAGTAAAAGCATAAATACATGAAACAAAATTCTTCCGTCATGCTAAAGTGGCATTCACTCAAAAGGAAAATAGAACAATAAATTTTGAAATACTTGTATAATTTGAATCTGAATTGTTCCGACAATATAGATATTATCAAAAGAAAAAGTTGTAAGCTATTTCTACTTATTACTAATGACATAGCCATCACGTGGTGTTTATGCCACAGTACAATGTCCCAAAAAAAAAAAATGATTGCTTAAAATAATTAGTCGATAAAAAAATCATTATTGAGAAAAACTTCTGTGTAGACATATTCATTGGTGATACGAAAATAATATTAGTTAATTCATTTTTTTAAGTGATGCAAACAATCAGTTTTATGAAAATATTTTTGAACTATTTATTTTCCATGAAACAAAGGATTATTGTGGATATATCTTATGGATATGTATTATTATCCAAATACCTAATTAAAGTTTACCAAGTCACTGTTCCATATTGTTTTTCCCAAAAATAAAACGATTCTTGTGGGCCCATGTTTGTCTAGGGTGCATTTGTTTCACAAAAAACCTTTTTTGAGAAAACGTTTTCCTCATTTTTTGGCATTTGATTCACTTAATAAAATAAGTCAATGAAAAATGTTTTCTTAGTTAATGAAAATATTTTCTTACCAAAGCTTAAATTCAAGAAGATAAATTTCCCCTTTGAAAAAATCGGAAATTTTTTTCCTAGTTTTAAGCTCCTTGGTTAATGAAAATTTTATTATCATAAAAATAATTTTAAAAAAAAATCCAATTTTTATTTATTTTTAAAAAATTGAATATTTTTCTTTTCTTTTCTTTTCTTTTCTTTTCTTTTCCCTCTTTTCTTTCTTTCCCTTCCTTCTTCATCCCCTTCTTCCTCTTGTAGCCGTGTACTTTGGTGATTACGAATAGCCAGGCAATCAGCCTAGGTTATAATCTACCAAGTTCGAGGCTTGACCGACCCAAGTAAGCTCGAGCTCACCAGCTAGAGCTCCATCGAGGTTGGTGAGCTTAAGCTCCACCAAGATCAGTGAGCTCATGGCTCACCCGTTCTTGAAAAGGCGGAGCTTATATGTGGCTCTCACCTTCCGATAGTAGTGGAAGAGGGGAAAAAAAAGAAAAAGAAAGGAAAGGAAAACTAAAAAGGAAAGAGAATTTTTTTAAAAAAAATTTATAATTTGCTTTTTTTTATAAATAAAATAATTAGAATTTGGACTTTTTTTTCCCAATTGCTAATTCTTTTTTCTTTTTAATGATGGCATGTCGAATGACCTAATATCAAATGGATCTCGGCAGTAAAAAAGTTTGAGACTTACCTCGTGAAATATTGATACTGGACTTTAGATAGCAGGTGGGGAATCGATGGGGCGGGGAGGCATATCCGATGGGATTCTTCAACTTGGGCCGTCCGATTGAACAAATCGCCGAAATCGGATGCCGAGGTGATTAAACGAAATTTCAATTAAATTAAAATTTTCGAAGCCCCAGCGTCAAGGCTTGAGACACGCTCGCACGCATGAAAAAGACGGACACGCGCGAAATGAGCGAACCCCACACGTACCGCGAAACACGAAGGAATGACCTCTCGATCTTTGAACATCGAACGGCTCGGATTTTGTCCCAATTTTTGTAAAAAGTAAACAAAAATAAAATAACTAAAAATTTTGATTTTTTCAAATTAAAAAAGATTGATTTTTTTTTTTGGTCTAAAATAAAGTGATGAGGTCGAAATTATTTTTCAATAATATCCAAACATTAGAAAATATTTTCGATCATATATCACGAAAAAAAGAAAAACTAATTGTAATCCTGGAAAATAATTTATCATTGAGTTATTCGTGAAACAATTAATTAAATTTGGATTTAGGATTGCATGGATATTTATGTGATAATTATTGACTAAAGTCCCAAAAAAAAAAAAAAGGGAATTCTTTAGCAAAAAGTTCCAAAATTAGGAAATAAATTGACTACTAACAGCTACTGCGCGTCCACTGTCATTTCACGTGGTACGAGATCTCTTCGCGTCCGGCTCCTTTCTTCTTCCTCGATCTCTTCAGGGTCCGCCGGAGCTCTGTTCATCGGCCAGCAAACAGGTTAGCTTCCACTTGGGTCGTTGGTTCTGAATCTTCCTTCGCTAGAATTGAAGAACTTGTTACTTGTAGGAAACCGACTGCTAACTTTAATGGACTGGATTCTCTTCTTCTTCTTCTTCTTCTTCTTCTTCTTCTTCTTCTTCTTAAGAAGAAAACGCGTCGGCGGCGACGATGGACGGGTCCGTCCCGAACAAAAGCACTTGGTTGACGATGTGGGGGCGGTGCAGCAGCCCTCCGGCCGCCTGTGCCGGAAAGGGCATCGCCACTGTAGCAGCTGTATATCTGATCGTCATGGTTCTGATCTGGGCGGTCGTGGAGCTCAAGAGGTTTTGCGAGCCTCGCCGCCACAGCAGAGTAAATGCAGCTCCTTTCCGCCGTCCGGCCGCCGCGAGGTAAGAATCCCACCTCTGTCTTGTGAATCCTCGTCGCGCTCGCTTTCTAAATTCTCCCCTCCTCCTGATCGATTCTTCTTCTCCGGACTTCCCAGCCTCCTCCTCTGCCGTGTCCCAGGGAAGGTGTCATCGGCCGGCCGCACCATGGCGTATGATCTTCTGTCGCGGTTCAATAGGAGTCTCGGCCTCGCCTTGGCATTTGTTCAGTTTTTTCCTTTTTTTTTAAACACGCGAGTTTTCATCTGTCTAGACATGTAAAACTTTCCCTAAGCCGCCATCATTGTGGCCCGAGTCGACTCGACTCGACTCTTTACTTTGGTATATATGCATGCTATTAGTTCCCTTGTTCTAATTAGAGGTTGATTGCTGCATGATTACTGATTAGCGATTGGTGATGACGAAATCACGGCTTGCATTAACGTCGTCGTAGTTTAGAATTAACCAAGGAAAGTCCGATGTCAACTCGCGGAGATTCGAGCACCGAGGCCATCTATGACGTTTTTGTCGAACAAATTGAGAGAAGGGTTTCCATTTACCTAGGACAATGACTACTGGGCAGGCCTAATCCACTCCATTTTGACACTGTTCAGAGCTGGAGCTATACCAATTTAGGGGTGAGTAATAATGTACTACAGACACCAAAGAGGGACAATATGTCGCATCAAGAAGCAATCCTCCCTAGAACATTAATGGTGATCTTTTCCAAGTTTGTTTTATCGACCGGTGTCACGTTATGAATGCACGTTAGGAAACTAAGGGCATTTTATTTAGGGTCGATAGAAGGGCAGAGTCGACTTCAATGATCATTTATAAGATAAATTAAAAGATAATTATAGTCTCAAAACTTTCAAAATATGTAATTAAATCCTAAAATTTATTAAATTAGTGTAATTGAATTTTTCATTAATTTTGTCCAACTTGATTGATGGAAAATGCTAATGTGGCTTATTTTTCTTTAAAAAAAATTATTCTCTTTTTTATGTGGCGATGATGTGATTAAAATATAAGGCTAAAATGATGCTGTTTTAATCAAAATCTGATTTTTAATACAAATTTCATCTTAATTATATTAACAAAGAAAAAAAAAAAAGGAAGAAATGAGCGAGGGTTAGCAAGGGTTATATGGCACTTACTCGATGAGATGAGGGTCGTAAGCTCTTGGCCAGCCCAGCCTTGTTGAAGGGCTGCTAGTGGTGATGGCCGCTAAGGGTGGCTGTCGGCTATACCTACACAAGGGTGAGCGACCCTCCCCTATGGTCGACAAGGGTCATCGAGTCCCCTAACCTCTGTGAGCCATTTATCACCATTGCCAGCCCTTGTGTTTCCTGTAAATGGTGGGCGATGACGGTGGCTAGGGCTGCAAGCCCTCCCTTGCTTCTTCCTTCTTTTATATATATATATATATATATATATATATATATATATATATATATATATATATTTTCTTATTTTTAATGAAATTTAATTAAATTTGTATTAAAAACTCGGATTTTGACCAAAACGATGCCATTCTAGTCACGTCGGCGCCACGTGGGATATATAAGTAATAAGAAAGCTAGGTCAAAATTTTCCATTAGTCAATTTAAACAAACTTGATGGAAGGACTTGATTGCAATAATTAGACAATTTTTAAGATTTAATTGTATTGTTTTAAAAAATTCAAGATTTGAATGCATTTTCGCAAATAAGGTTTTGAGGATTTTTAGGGCGCTTCACAAATTTAAGCAAAACAAAGAAAGGACACGGGAGCTGGTGATGCCTTATTAATTTCTTTTTCCTTGCATTACTAACTATTTTAAATCCATGATAAAAGGGAAAAGGAAAAGCAGAAGACAAGGGTCACCCTATCAGTATCAGTATTAGAGATGCAGAAAGATAGGCCGGTGCCCCAAGGAAGGTGGGTCCTAGAGCTACGTCAACTGTAGATTGGGGCCTGACCTCGTGGTGACGTGGAGGGGTGGGCCCACCTAATATTTTCCCCTTGGCTCGGCTCAGCTCGGCCTGGCTTGGCTCAATGGTTCATTCAAGAGTGCCCCTAAGCAAACAGCACCGTCACCACAACCTGCCATTGACTATTTACAGGCAACCGGAACCCACTTAACTAATGTTTCCGACCAAAAATAATACTAATACTAATAATAATAATTAAATATAAAATCAATTATTTTATGGTATATCTGTGATAATATTTTAACATATTATAAATACAATGAAAGCCGCATTAACAAACACACATATTTTTACCGGATCTAAGAGGGAATGGAGTTTTCCATATTTAAAACTCAATTCTTCACTTCTTAAATAATTTATAGACGCATGAACTTTCATAATAAATATACATTAAATAAGACATCAACGTTGTATAGAATTCGATCTGAGAATTCATAATCAACGCCGAGGACCAAATAAATGGTATCGGAATGTAAATTCACGAGAAATAAGAAGAAGTAACCACTGCCGAAGCTCGGCGGATCGCATATATCGTGGATTTTCACATTTATGGGGAAAAGCCGATTATTCAGGGCTGTTGTTTGGTCTAGATTTCGGATTTATAGAGGATCGGCTCGGGACTGAATGGATATTCCAAAAGATTAAAAAAAAAAACCGAAATTATTTTCAGCGTAGAATTTGCGGATTAGGAGAAATTGAATTATCTAATAACAACCTGTGGTTATCCGATAATCGCCCTTGAGCCCCCCTATTTTCAGCATTTCTCCCATAAAAAAAATTAATAAAAACACACAAAAAAAAAGAAGGGAAAACGAAGGTTAGGAGAGCCCTGGCACCTTCATGTGGTGATAGTCCCTCCATTTAAGGAGGTCGCCCAGAGCACCGATCCGGCATCGCAGGGAGGTAACCATTTCTGGTCCCTTGGAGCACCTGCGAGTAGGGGGTTCGTTTTTCTAGAAACCCCTAGCTATACGGGAACACGGGGTCTCTCACCCTTGGGAGGTTCTCCCTCCTGTTCCCTTGAGCAGTCTTAGGTCCTTAGGAGCTTGGTTTTGCATAGCCTCGTTTTCTAAATTCTAATTCCATTTCGTCTGGTCAAAACTGAACAAACTTCTGAATCGATTAACATCGAAGGATAATGGAGATGAAGGCAGCGATGGCGGCGACGGCGGAGGCGGTGGCGGAGGTGGGGTGGCGACGTCCCCGAGCAACAAGGTCAAGTTCCTGTGCAGCCACGGCGGGAAGATCCTGCCGCGGCCCGGCGACGGGCACCTCAAGTACGTGGGCGGTGAGACCCGGGACATCTCCATCTCTCGCGACGCGTCTTTCTCCGATGCCGGCTTTTCTCCGTGACGATTGGCATGTGGGATTCTTTGGTCGTGTTGATATGGAAAATTCTGAGTCATTGTTTTGCTGCTACAGATTTGATGAAGAAGCTGAGTGCCCAGATCGATGCGGACGTGGTCCTGAAGTATCAGGTGGCGCCGGAGGATCTCAACGCGCTGGTGTCAGTGCGATCGGACGAGGATCTTAGGCACATGCTGGACGAGTACGACGCCACCCAGCGGCGGGAGCCCGAGGCTCCGGCCTTCCTGTTCCCCGCCAATCCGGCTGTGGTCGAGAACCAGACGGCTGCCTGGAGCTGCAGACGCTGGAGCAGCGCTACGTCGACATCATCAATGGCATCGTCCGGACCATCCCTAACGTGAGGATGGCCCCTCTCCGTGTGAGCCGTGCCGCGTTCAGCATATCCTCCGCCTAGTCCTCGCTGCAGCTCCCGATGAGCAAGGTCCATAGCCCGCATAGCCTGTGCAGCCTCGGCGACAATGCCCCGGCGCCAATCAACGGCCTCGGCAACCGGCAATGCATTCACCAGCACCACCATTATCACTACCTGAACTACCAGAGGCAGCAACACCACCCTGGCTGCTACCATACCACGAGGCCGCCTCAGGACCCCCACAAAGGGATCAGTGGCGGCAAGCAGCTCCACCCGGCTCAGTCGTCGCGGAGGGCCGAGATCGGCAGGGGCCACCTAGCTCAGGGATTGACCCCTACTAGGGGTCGCAAAGGCATCACGGGGCGGTGGGGGAGGTTATAACTACTGCGGCTACTACTACGACGAGTGCGCAGGTTATGCAGGCACAAGGTACGAGCGGGCGGATAGTCTGCCGGCGAGCCCGAGAAGGGCCTATTGGGATGGATCCTACTACAAGGCAGACCTGCCGAATTGATAACGACCCGGCTATCTGGACTGCCTCATTCGCAGCAGACGGTATGATCGATTATACTGCACATGTACAGCAGAACTCTTAGATTTTTACTCTTCTGTATTACGCACGAATTAAAATAAGATCAACTAGACTTTCAAATTGATGTATACTCAAATTTACGTGGAGAACTTTCATGGTTTCTCTGGCCAAGGGGACCTTAGTTGGCGATGAAGGGGCTGGCTTGGTTTTTAATGGCCTAGCTAAAATCATCTCATAGATCGTTGGCCTCATTTTGACCGGACAAACCTATGCATTTATACTTTTAATATACGTATATCTTGTTAAACCCCAACCACACACCCCCCCCCCCCCCCCCCCCAAAAAAAAAATTACTTCTGATCTTGTAAAGTTATGCTTTTTGTTGGCCTTTGAAATGGAAAGGAAACGTTGCCTTGAGAAATTGCGAGCTTGGCAGAGACAAACCATGAAGTTCTACAGGGCAATAAGCTAGAACCCAGGTTCTACTAAAACACAAAGCAGTATAATCACCTCATAAAAAGGTAGGAAATCGAAATGGAAATGTTGGGATTACTCCTTTTTATTTTTTATGATTTGTTAATTTGATCATTATAGTTAATTTTAGTTAAAAATCGCTAATGTGATGGTCTAATCAACGTAGGCCTTTTAGAGTTGGTTGTCCTACTTGGCAAGGTTAGCATTGGACGTGAACAATCTTTACAATATTTTAAAAACATTTCGTAAATTTTTTATTTTTATTTTTATTTTCTTCTTTTCTTTTTTAACCAAAAACACAGCTTAAGTTCACGGTTATAGTCAATCCCTTAGTCGACACTAGAGCTAGCAAAATGGGTCATAAATCCATATTATGACCCATTTTTAGTTAAACGAGTCATATATGGGTCAAGTGAAAATTAAATAAGGGTTAGAAATGAGTCTGAGAAAGTAAAACACAAAGAGAAATTGGTCTAAATGAGTTAATAAGAAACCCACTTTAAAGTTTAAATCCATTGCCTTTTTTAACTTTATAAAAATATTTTTATAAAAAATCGAAATTATTTTCATATTTCCATTTTTTTTGTTTTTCTTTTTTTCTTTCTTTTTCTTCCTTTTTAGCCGGCGCAAACCGGCGGCCGGCAGGGCGACCAACCTTTTCTCCGTCCCGATAACACCTTTTTATTAGATACATGGGACCCACCCTAGGGGACCCACATCCAGTGAGCATCGGAGACAAATAAATGGGGGCCGTGATTGTCCAGAGTGAACCGGCGGTGGGGGCACTGCCACATGGCTCAGCTTTCCCTTGCCGCGGCCCCAAATTTATCTTATCCAATCAACATGAAGATTATATATATATTATTTTATTATTTTATTATTTTATTATCTTTCTTTCTTTTTCCTTCTTCCTTTGTTGGTAAATACCTAATGGTGCTGTGTCCTGAAAAAATTGAAAAAAATTATTAGATAAAAAGGGAGGTAATATTTGAAGAGTTTATCTACATCTAAGAAATTTCACCTAACTTGTAAGATAAGACGTTTTCATTTTTAATTCAAATTAGTAACAAATAACTCACTTCTTTTGTGTGTGAAGATAGAAATAGTGAAGCGACATTAATAGAGAGTACAATAATATGTAAAGATTTTGATCCATTTTTTAAACATTCTTTCCATTGTCATATAAGTGAAATTAATAGAAAGTTTGATGTTCATGGCATACTTGATAATTTTTAGGGTCCCAATTTAGAACGGTAAACATTCATAGTTTACTTGTAAATTATCTTGAACATTGCAAATTACAATTGCTATCTAGAGTTAAGTGTAATCATGGGCATGGTAGATTCGTACAAAGGTTTATCACAAACTTTCTTCTCCTCCTCCTTTTTTTTCCAATAAAAAAGTCGAGATTGAAGTCCTGATGAGATTTGTTTATTTATTAGGATCTCTTTAAGAGATTTCCCCATAATTACTATGACTTTTTAATTACAAATTTGCAAAGTGTTTGTTAATGGGGATTGACTTGATTTGAAAGGCAAGAAATAAAAGTTGATCGGATCAAAGATAGTCGGACTGATCTAATCGGATCCATCTAAGTCCAAATTGTTATATGGATATTTCAAATGCATTTTATTGAAACATTATGAAAAATAATCATCTTCACCTATTTGGAATTGCACTTTGCACATCATTTAATCTTAAAATTTTATACTTTCGCATCTCAAAACATAAAATAAAACAAGAGAACTTACACTTTAAGACATTAATTTTTTTCTCATAGTATTTCCCCATGTTTTTCCTCTAGTGTCTACACCAATTAGAAATAGTAAACAAATTTGAAATTCCACAAAGAGAGAAAGCAACCTTCCTTGAATTTCTCCTCCTCTAGCAGTGCCATGTCATTTGTGCTCTGAACCATTCACGTGTCACGCCCCGATCCTTGAGCATGCACATATCCTTCTACTTGGTCGATAATTAATATGCGATATCCCAGGACTATGTATCGCCGACCCTTTCAATTATTAAGCACATGCGGAAGCAGTTATAAATCCCCAGACAATAAAACAATGGGATAGAAAAGCAGGGCCATATTTTTTATATTGAAACTTATAACCAAACTTTTATACAATACACAAACCAAAGCACTTCACAACCTTTTTACTCTAAACTCTATTCACATCAAAATGGAGATTTCAAAAGAAGATAGAATTTTCAGTCCATCTGGATCGTACTCAAAATCCCTCTCAGAATTATCTTCTTCTTCCAAAAATACTTATCCTCAAGTTTCACCTCTGAGTTCTCCTTCTCAGACTCTTCCTCCTCAGCTCCTCAGTGGGGTCCTGAAATGTTTTCCCCAAACTGGGATGAGACTACGTCTCAGCAAGTTCTACCCCACTAAGACTCAATTAGGGAACTAATACACTACTCGGTTGCCTAAGCACATCATGAGTCAAAGGACTTCCCTTGGCCTCAAACCCCACCTGCACGTTAGCACAGATTAAATAGACACCCAAGCAATCACCTCACAGATCGAAGCATCGATCAAATCAATCTAGTTAATTACATGTCAACAAGACCACTTACGGTCATTTCCATCAAATCAATCAATTCACAACATCATATCAAAATAATGATCAATCGACCTAGTCGATTACATGACATCATGACCCATGCTTGGTCTGCATATTCAATACTATCTATAAAGTCCTATCAAATCAAGAATACTCACCCAAAGCTGATAATAAGGTATATTGCTCACCCACATATCGCCCGAAGGCCGATATAATATACCGGTATACTACTCATCCAAAGCTGACATATTACCCGAAGGCCGATATAGTATACCATATGTTCACCCAAAGCTGATAATAAGGTATACCGCTCACCCAAAGCTGACATATTGCCCGTAGGTCGATATAGTATACCGGTATACTACTATCCAAAGCTGACATATCACCCGAAGGTTGATATAGTATACCATCTCCACCGTCCAATATTCCCATTATTTTTATCATACCCGATAAAATAGTCGTGTGGGTCAACGATTGGCCTTAGCCAAAATATTATAATTTCCTTTTTCATAATTCCCACCATTCTCTATAGCCCACCAAAATACTGTTGGTACTGTCAACCAACACCCGGTTATTTTCCAATTAATAATCAAAGATTATTCCATTAAAGAATAATTCTCAATTTCACAAATAATTCAATTCAGCACAAAATAAAGCTCAATTAAATAAACGAATTGAGCCATGACAATCAGCATGAAATTTCAGTCGCTGGCTATCTCAGCCTTAATTTCCGAAAATAAATAAATAATTAATTAATTTCGAAAATTATTTAATAAATATTAAAAATTCAATTTAGCTCAAAATAAAGACCAATTAAATAAACGGACTTCACCACATTTATCAGAATAATATTCCGGTCACTAGCCATCTCAATTGAATTTTCGGAAAATAAATAAATAAATAATTAATTCAATAAATTAAATAATTAATATTAAAAATTCAATTTAGCTCAAAATAAAGTCTGATTAAATAAACAGACTTCACCACGGTCATCAGCATAATTTTCCGGTCACTAGCCATCTCAATTGAATTTTTGGAAAATAAATAATTAATTAATTAATTTCGAAAAATAATACTTAATTGCCAAAAATCCCACTTAGGCCCGAATCATCAAATTGAAGCCCGATTAGGGGTCGGAAAATTCCCGAGATACTTCCAATAAATAGTAGACTACGTTTACTTGCTAATTGCACAATCCATTTATCTAATTCGCATCACAATTGACTAATAAACACTAATCCATACTAATCTAACCACATTAACCTAATTAATTAAAACTAAACAACCCTTAAGCGTAATTAGTCCACTAAGCAAGGATTAGTGAGATTACTCACCAAATCGCGCGCAAATCGGATCAATCCGATGGGGGCGACGCGAGGAACAAAACTCCCCAAAGCACGGCTTGGGTTTGGGGCCCGGAAACGGCCCAAAACGGCCCACGAACGAACTGGATACCCACTCGGCAACTTGATGAGTTGGGCTAGCCGGAGTTGCTCCGACGGCTAGGGTGGCGAGGGGAGGCTGGCGGAGGGTGAGGGGAGCTCCGGCGGGTTCGAACGGTGGCCGGACGGAGCTGGGCGGCGGTTGGAGGCGTTGGGCCAAGCTGGACAGTGGCTGGAATTGCACGGGGGAGGACTGGCCACGAGAGGCGGGTGGCTGGACGCGCGGCGTCGCGCGGCGCAGGTGCGGGCGACGGGACGGCGGCGAGCGGCGGCGGCGACAGAGCAGCGACAGCAAGCTACGATCTCTGTTTTCTGCTTCTGGTTGAGCTAGCTTGCACCAGGAAGAAAAAAGGAGAAGAAGAGAGTGACGAGAGAGAGAGAGAGAGAGAGAGAGAGAGAGAGAGAAGGGATAAGTGCGTTTGACCAGTCAAAGAGAGGAGAGAGAGAGTCGGTGGATGGGGGGCGTTTGCACGAAGGGGAGGGGAGAGGAGAGAGAAGAGAGAAAGAAAAAGAGAGAAAAGGGAGAGAGAGAGAGAAAAAAAAGAAAAGAAAAAGAATAATACCATTATCCTCTTTTTCTTTTCTCTTTCCATTTCCCTTTCTATTTTCTTTTGGTCTTCGATTTTTCTCCCGATAATTTCTTTATTGAAATTTCGGACTCGTCGATAATTTAACAGACGATGAGACGGTCCTAAAAATGAATTGTGACATGCTCGGATATTCGATTCCCAAAACTGAATCAAATTTCATGGTTGAAATCGATCGAACGTGATTTTAGTCAAATCCAACAAATTAGGTAGCTTTTAGAGATTTTACCGCGGATATATCCCTTAACGGCTTCACCCAATAAGTTAGTTAACTCGTGAGTGATCAGCTCAGAGAAAAAGGAACATAGGCGCGCCGACTATATGCACATTTCATTTTATCGAAACGGGATTGAATTCTAAGATGTCACAACTCTTCCCATCTTATAAAAATTTCGACCTCGAAATTTAAACAATTACACACTTTGCTAAAAAATGTGGGGGTACAATTGTCTCATCGACTCTTCAGTCTCTCAAATTGCTCCTTCAGTGCCGTGGTGTTGTTGCTAGATCACTTTGACCAACGGAATGGTCTTGGTACACAGAACTTGCTCTTTACGATCGACAATCTGAACCGGGCTTTCCACGTATGACACACGGTCATTCACGTCCAATTCCTCAAAATTGAGCACATTAGTTGGGTTAGGCCCGTACTTTCTTAACATCGACACGTGAAATACATCATGCATTTGCGCCAATCTTGGCGGCAACGCAAGACGATACACTAGGTTTCCGATTCTTTCAAGAATCTCAAACGGACCTACGTACCTCGGACTCAGCTTGCCTTTCTTACCAAAGCGTGAAGTTCCCCTCATTGGTGACACTTTTAGAAAAACATGATCACTAACTTGGAATTCCAAAGACCTTCGGTGCTTATTTGCATAACTCTTCTGTCTGCTCTGCGTTGTCTTTAATCTGTCTTTGATCACTGCCACGACATCTACTGATTGCTGTACCAACTCTGGGCCTGTTATCTTCCTTTCTCCGACTTCATCCCAACATACTGGAGTTTTGCATGCTTTGCCATACAATGCTTTAAATGGAGCCATCTTGATGCTCTGCTAATAATTGTTGTTGTAGGCGAATTCCTTTGAAGTCTATTACACACGCTCTTAGCATGTCTTCAAGAGTCTGAATTGTCCTTTCCAACTAGCCATCCGTTTGAGGATGATATGTCGTACTGTATAGAAGCTTTGTACCCAAAGCACTCTGCAAGCTCTTCCAAAAAGTAGCAGTAAACCTCAGGTCTCTATCGGATGTTATCGTAACCGGCACTCCATGCATTCGAACCACTTGACGCACATATAGGTCTGTGTGCCTATCAAGACTAAGGACCTTTCGAACTGCGATGAAGTGAGCCGACTTTGTCAGCCTATCGACTACTACCAAAATCGAATCATTCCCCCTCTGACTCCTTGGTAGTCCAGTCACGAAGTCCATTGTGATATGCTCCCATTTCCACTCTGGGATTGCGAGAGGTAGCAGAAGCCCTCCCAGCTTGCAATGCTGGGCTTTTACTTGCTGACAAGTCAAACACTTGGCCACGTACTTGGTGATGTTCGCCTTCATACCTAACCACCAGTAGTGTTGACGCAGTTTCTGATACATCTTGGTACTTTCAAGATGAATGATGTAGCTGCTACAATGTGCTTTTGATAAAATTTCTTCTCTAAGATCGACATCGTCAAGTACAACCAAACGTCCTTGAAACCTTAGAGTCCCGTCATCAGCAATCTGAAAATCAGCCTTCCTTTTATCTGCGTCTTCCTAAAGAATTCTCTGTATATCTGGGTCTATTGGTTGGAGTTGCTGGAGAAGGATTCTTGCTTGCTGTGGACTAGATACGTGGACTGGCTACATCAGCACTGGAGCTAGGGCTTTTCCTTGGACGTGAGCTAAATTGCGTTCTCTCCTGACAGCCGATTTCGCTCGCCTCTCTCCGTCCCTCGACTTGTGACTGAGAAGCAATTGCTCCGCCCTCTCGTCTAATCTTCCGTCGACGACTTGCTTTCCACTCTGCTCAAAGCGGTCCCTCAGAAGCGCTAAATCTATGACCGCAAGTTAGGTTCGATTTTATTTCCTGAGTTTGTATGGTCTCATCTTTGTTTTGGGGGAGAAAGTACTTAGAGCTTCTGATTCTAAGCGCAACTACACGAAAAGCTCGGCTTCTCTTACATGAGCAAACATGTTACGGATGAAAGTGCATCGTTTGCTACAATGTTGTTCTTACATAAGCTTTCATTTTTCAGCTACTTTGATCAAGTGTTCTGATGCAAATGACTTTGCAGGATGGGCCACTAGCTTGTCTACTTATGAAAGCGTTGTGGATTCAAATAACTCTTTCTTTAATGTTGTTATTGAGATGACTGATGTTGGTCACGGTATGTTGTTCTATTCTGGCTATTCTTGCCTCTGGGCGTTTCTCTATTTTTCCTTCGGGTCATTTGCAAAAAACCATTCTCACCAACTTAGGGCTTCACTTATTCCCTTTGGCAAAAACTCGGCCATGTAAGAAAGCCCAGATTATGAGGCTTGAAATTCTAATCATGTATTGCACCAAAAAGTAGAGCACATGCAAGATATCATGGGATTGCTCTTTAAATACATTGACATCTTACACCAGTATGGCGTTTGCGAGTGGATTTATGATGAGGTATGGATCCAAAATACCTATTTAAGACTATGAGTTGCAAATATGATAAGTTCAGGATACGAGGATAGGTGTCAACACGTGAATGGTTTAGAGCACAGATGACGTGGCACTATTAGAGTATGCAATATTTTCTTGCCCTTGCACATGCTAAAGAGTAAAGAGACCTGGATGCGGATGGGCCCCACCATGGGGAGAGGAGAGGAGGTGGGGCCAAAAAAAAAATAGAGAAATATATAGAAAAAAGAGGAAGATGATGGAGCGGTGGGTAAGTAGCTCGCTTTTCCAACATTTGCTCGAGTAGGACAACCGAAAGGCACAAGATTTGTCGATAGTACTCTCGTTTCTCTATTGAAACTAGATCACCCATCTCGATCCTTTCTTTTCTTTGTACCAAGTCAAAGTAGAGAATTGTTAAAAAATAATAATAATAATGAATATTAAAAGATTAACAAGTTTAATAATTTCATCAAAGAAAATATGTTTCTTAGTTAATAAGTCTATACAATTGATCATTGATTACTAAGTGTTTTTTTTTCTTTTTTTTATGAATACGTGTCTTTCGGGAAAAAAGGGAATGCAAAGTTTTTGAACAATTTATTATGTATACTTTGCATATATATATGATTGAGTCCAATGCGTGCTTGTTGGACAAACATTGAACCAAACAATTGCAAGCACCGGCCTGACGTCGCCTAAAATGGGGCAAAAGGAGGGGGATCTGCGGTATAGAGGAAAATAGGAGCGGTTGCAATAGTGGCCCTGCCCAGCTCGATGGTGACATATGGAAGGCGAGCTCAATGGATCAGACTATGTCCAATCGCCTCACACGCCTCTAAACTGGGATCCTCGGGAGATTGATGCAACTCAACATAAATAAAAAAGAAACACACGAGACCTACCGTAGGGAGAGGCGCACACCGACGAGGGTACAACGACTGAGTTCCAAGCACGATGGCTACCGAAGGAAGCCCTTCACTCATGGCCTCACTCTTCACTCTCTTCACTCACGATCTAACTATTGTCATTTCTCTCCCTCACGATCCCTCCCCAACGAGCGAGCCCTTCCCTCACCTTTTAAGCCATTCGATGCGCGTGGCCTCTTGCAACACTAGCCGTGGCTATTGAGAAAATATTGTGTGGTCTGGGAGCGCTATGTCAACGTGGTCCTCGACCACTCATGCGGTGCCACGTGGAAGCATGGCCCACTTAATTCTTTTGCCTTCTTCGCCTCTCTCCTCCTTCCCTCCGATCCCTAGCCTTATTTCCCCTCTCCTAGCCTGCACACGGTTTCTCTCTCCTTAGCCTATACGCCTCCTCTGCGATGCATTTATTATGGCATGGAAGAAAGAAAGAGAAGCAAACGATTTTCGTTCCTTCCAGCAGTTGCAAACCCCATTTCTTTCTCCTCACGAAGGGCTCAAATTTTTGAATCCCAACTTCTCTCCACACTCGTTATTGCTCTGCCATGCGTCAAGCGGCCATAACCCCCGCCATCGCCGACGAACCACACTACAGCCGCCCCTACGCTGGCACTCGCTTGCTTCTCTCTTTGTGCTCGTTGCTACTTCAATGTTCGTTCCGGCGTTCGTGAAGTGGCCGTTCCCCGCCTGAGCTGACGTAGGAGGTGCCCCTGCTTCGGTGCTTACTCTCTTCTCTCACCGCGCTCATTGCTGCTCTGGCGTTCGTGGAGCGGCCGTTCCCTCAGTTGTTGTCGACGAAGCATGTGCCCCTGCTTCGGCGCTCACTCGCTTTCCGTGCTCATTGATGCTCCGTCGTTTGTTGAGCAGCCGTTCCCCCGCCGTCGCCAACGAAGCACATTAAGGCTATAATAATTGTGCTTTGTCGACCAACTAGAGGAGAAGGGAGGGCCATTTCTTCCTAAGGCGGAGAGAGGGAAGCAGAGATTAGGCCGTGGTGGGGTGGGAGCGGAGTCGGACGCACATCCACTGCACACTGCGAAGTCGGTCAGCGATTGGGCTTAGTGACTACGCATTGCTCTCGCGACTCAATCCCCAAGGGGATGTTGTCGACTAGTCGAACTCCATTATTCAAGGTGCGTTTAGGGCTTTCTTTTCTTCCCTTGTCTTCCCCGCTATGTCCGATAGGATGAAGGTTTTCCATGGGCACGGTTGGTGTTCCTTGGTGTTGGGCTCTTCCACTATTCTTTTTCTATCGTTACGGCTAGAATTTTAACATCTGTTTAATTGCTGTTATTGATAGGATCTATTGCAACTTATGCCAAACTGTACCCGACAATGAAGCCTTATGAATACGGGTTTAGAGTTTTTTTGCTGACATATTCTCTCGTAATTGTGTCTGAATATAGGACAAGAGAATTTATCCATACAGTTGTTGCCTGCTTCTTCCTCATTGCACTAGATGTTGGTGTTGGCCTGGCAGTAAATGTTTGCATTTTTACCATATGGGCTGGCGAGGACTTGCATAAGTTAGTGGTTAAGAACTTCATGGGGGTTGCAACATCTTTGGAAGGTTCACCCTAGGTTTATAATTCTGTTTTCTAAAGATTTCTAAAAAATTTCTGATTAGATATTTTGTCTATTCTATTTTGCTGCAAACGCTATCCACCTCGGATCATACGTCTGTGGTGTCCTTGAACCTGTTCGTGGCGCTCCTCCTTGCTTGCATCGTTATCGGTCATCTCTTGGGAAGAGAACCGGTGGATGAATGAGTCCACTACTGTTCTGATGATCGTGAGTCCTCCGTCTCTTGCTCTGTTTCTTCCTGCAGAGTTGAGCTTGGATGTGGTACTAGTGGACTTGTTGTAGCCCAATTATATTCTTTGCCTGTGCAGATTTGAGTTTAAGGTTGTATCTTGAAAATAGAGACTGAGAGAACCGACCTTTCCAAGGAGGATTTCGTTGGTGTGGGGGCCGTAGATGTCAGAGGTGTCGAGGAAGGTGACGCTGGAGCCGACGGCGTGGTGGATGAGGGCGATCATGTCGGTGTCGGACTTGGGAGAGCCGTAGAAGGCAGACATGCCCATGTAGCCAAGCTCCTGCGACGACACCTCGAGGCCCTGTGACCCCAGCTTGATCCTCCTCACCATCATTGTCGACGCTGCCATTGCCATTGTCTAGCTCGAGCTCACTCGTTCCCTGCACTGCATCGAGACGATGGCGAAGGCGTCGGGCGAGCCGAGATTTATAGGAGGGGAGTTGCAGTAGCTATGAAGAGTAGGAGGGGAGCGGTAGTGGCTATGAAGATGCACTTGCTTATGTCAATTGAAACCTTAGTGGCAACCCTTCCCATATAGAGAGGATGAGAAAATATTGGGTGGTTCGGGAACGCCCTCCTCCTCCAGTCAATCCATAAAGCACAATTATTACGGCTTTAATGTGCTTTGTTGGTGACGGTGGGGGAACGGCTGCTCGACAAATGACAGAGCAGCAACGAGTGCGGAAAGCAAGTCAGCGTTGAAGTAGGGGCGCATGCTTCGTCGATGACAGCAGGGGAACGGTCGCTCCACGAACACCAAAGCAGCAACGAGCGTCGTGAGAGAAAAGAGTAAGCACAATAGTAGGGGCACCTCCTTTGTCGTCTCAGGCAGGGAATGGCCACTTCACGAATATCGGAATGAACGTCGGAGTAGCAACGAGCATGAAGAGAGAAGTGAGCGAACGCCAGCACAGAGGCGGCCGTAGTGTGGTTCATCGGCAATGGCAGGGAATACGGCCGCTTGGGTAGCGCATGAGAACGTTTTTGTTTCTAATGGTTTTTGTTCTTTTGTTCCCCTGAACAAAAATAAAAAAAAAACAGAAACCTATTTGGTAATGCCAAGTTGTTTTTCTATTCCTGGGAATAGAAAGTTAGCTCGAGAATAGATTTGGAGCAAAAACAAGAAGCAAAAAAAAGTTGCTTCTTATTCCTGGGAACAATTTCTAGAAATAAGCTAATTTTCTTTTATTTCTCTTTCTTGTCGCAGCTACTGTCAACCTCCCGGAGCCACTGCTGCAGCCGCTCGGCCGCGGCCGTCGTCCGGCGCCGCCGCTGCTGGTCGCGATCGTCACCGCTGCCGCCGGTGGCCGGCCACTACCATCCTTCGCCCGCGCTTGCCACCGGTCACCGGTTTTGTCGTCACCGCCGAGCGGCAAAGGCGGCATCGGCGAACGATGAGCAAGAATAAAAATGAATAAATACAAAAAAGATATTGTTGCATTACCAAATGCATTTCTATTCTTTTCCTATTCTAAGAGTATAAATTTTGTGTAGTTACTAACCGGGTTCTTTTACTCAGAAATTGTTTCTCGGAACAGAAATAAAATAGAATTATTTTTGAAAAAAGAAACTCTTCCCTGGAACATAAGCATTTTCATGCGCAACCTTGACGCACGGCGGAACGGTAACGAGCATGGAGAGGATTTGGAATTCAAAATTTCGAACCCTTTGTGAAGAGAAAGAAATGGGGTTCGCAGCTGCTGGAGAAGAACAAAAATCGTCTGCTTCACTTTCTTTCTTCCATGCTGTAATAAATGCATTGCAGAGGAGGCGTGCAGGCTAAGGAGAGAAACCGTGTGGAGGCTAGGAGATGGGAAAGAAGGCTAGGGATCGGAAGGAAGGAGGAGAGTGGGAATAAGGCAGAAGAATTAAGTGGGCCCACGCTTCCACGTGGCGCCGCGTGAGTGATCGGGGACCACGCTGACATGGTGCTCTTGGACCACCCAATATTTTCTCGTCGCTATCGGTCTACCCTCAACCACCAACTCTAGTGCAATGCTCACCTTGTTTTCTCCAACACTATTTGGTAGCCTATCCTCTATCCTTCCTTTCCTGTTTGTCATTGAGCCAACGGACAAAGTGGAGAGAAGGAGAAGAGAAGAGGAGAGGGCCAGGTCAAGCCAAGCCGAGGAAAAAGGAAAAGAAGAAGTAGGTTGGGCTAGCCTAGGCTAGGAAAAGTAAAAGGAAAAAGGAGGAGGGTTCGAGCTAAAGCTAGCCCTAGCTTAGCCCAATTGTTTTTTATAATTAATTTTTTTATAATTTTTTTATAATTTTAATGCTAATAATGCAAATGTTCCTAACGTTTATATGCGATGCCTTTTAATGAAAATTATTTACTTTATTTTTTTAGACTAATCCCTAATTTTCTATGTGATTGAATCCCAAATAAAAAGGGTAAAATTTGGATGCCACATTTGACATTTCGAGTCAATACTTGCATCTCCATTTACTAGGCAGCATTGATGAAGAACCAAGCACATGTTGCAATTCCTATGGCATTTGGAACGGTGACATAGAATTGAAAATCATACATTTCATTTGCATTGAAGGCAGAAGCTACATAGGCCTCAAAAGCTTCAAAAAAATCCAAGAACTCCAAAGAATGCTCTAGTGATGGTGAAAATTTCAGCTTCCCTTCCAATTCAACAACGAGTTGCACTACAACTTCCCTCTACTGAGGCTTAGTCTCCATTCAAGATCGTAAGAAATTCTCCAACAGGAAATTACAATTTCTTCAAATAACTACAATATCTAGTAACCCAAAATTCCTTCTAATCACCCCAATATCTAGTACCCATCACTATTTCCCTAAATCATGGGGGTAAAACCCTTCCATGGCATTAAACACCAACTTTGCGACATAAGTTGCTATTTGAATTATCTCCAGCACCTTAGGCACCCTCTGTTGAGCTCATGAAAATGTTGATATATGAACTACATTCTTTCCATCGAAAGCAATTGTAGGATCGAGCATTTAGACATGAAGCTAGAACACTTGCATATAGGTATTTCCAATTTTGCGCCATCACCCCAAAATGGCTACCAGTCCTCTCTCTCAACTCCATTTTCCTGAAGCGCTTCTTACTTGACTTTTCAATTGAATCAAGCCATTGTCGCCCACAATTCTAGCTTCATATATTGCTCATTACATTCTTTCCATTCAATTTAAACTAGCTAAGAGTGTTCTCTAATTGACACATCAAGTTTGTAAACTTGATTTTCTTTAAGTTGAAGATATGCTAAGCATCCCTACTTCTCTTGTGAATGGAAGCCACTTGCCCTATTTTGTGATGGATTTTTGCATCAAATTGCGTTGTTTCTTTTTAGACTCAAGGGCTTGGCACATTCAAGAGTTGAGTTTCGAATGAAAGCAAACTCTTGCTCTTTCAGACAAAGTTGCTCCGCACACTCTGTAATATCAATTTGAATGGACTTTAGCTGTCTCTTTTTAAATGCAAGTTCAAGATTTCGGTATTTGTAGATTCTTGGACAGTTTTGAATTCACCACTTTTCAACTTAAGAGCTTTGACAACCTCTTCTAATTCTGCTTGGACCAAGATAAGATTTTTCCTTCTTTGACTTAGTACCTCTTTGCACTACTTTACCAACTTCATCGTATTTTCCAGTTTACCTTCCTTGGATTTAAGCTCTTTGGAGAAATTTGCAATAGATGTTTTAACAGACTCTAGTTCCCCATCTTTCAAAGAAAGTGCCGTCAACCACTCATTATCAACCTGTTGATTTTCTCAATCTCTCTCTTTGTTTGTTTGTTTTGTTTTGTTTTTTTTTTTTTGGATCTGAGCTCCTGTCTATGTTGTTCGATCGATATATTGATGGAATGGAGTTGACTTTCTTTAGATTTAAGCTCCTTGGAGCAATCTTTGATGGATTTACAAATTCCCCCGAGTTTCTTTCACTTCGAAATCAACTTAATAGTCATTTATCTTATCTTCCAGAGACTACAATTCTTTGGCTTTCATGGTGATCTCCTCATCACAGCCTTTCATGCACTCCATAACCCTCAATCTCTTCTCACTCTCCATACTACTTAGGGAATCCATCAAACATTGCTCCAGGGAGCTTAAATCAAAAGAGTCAACTCCATTGCATCAATATGATGATCAAAGAGCCTGAAAAAAAAAATTCAAATGCCCCCCAAAAAAAAAGTGTTTGAGGAAATCAACCAATTAATCAATGAGTGGTTGACGACACTTGCTTTGAAAGATAGGGAACTGGGGTCCATTGAAACATCTATTGCAAAGCTTTCCAAAAAGCTTAAATCCAAGGAAGGTGAATTAGAAAATATGATGAAGCAAGTGAAGTAGTGTAAAGATGATACTGAATTAAAGAAAGAAAATCTTGTTTCGGACTAGGCAAAACTAGAAGAGGTTGCCAAATCTCTTGAGTTGAAAAATATGGAATTCAATATTGTCCAAAAATCTATCAAAGACCAAAATCTTGAACTCGCATATGAAAAGACACGGCTAGAGTTCATCCAAATTGATATCACAGAGCATGAAGAACAACTTCGTTCATAAGAGCAAGACTTTTCTTTCATTCAAACCTCAACTCTTGAATGGCCAAGGCACTTGAGTCCAAAAAAAAAAAAACAACATGATTTGATGCAAAAATCAATCACAAAAAGCTCTCAAGAGCTCGAATCTAAAACAATGTAGTTGGATTCCGTTCAAAAGACAAGCAATGAATACTTCGTAGATCTTAAAGAAAGACAAGTTTATAACCGCGGCGTGCCAATAATTGGAGAACAACTTGAAATGAAAAGAAAGAATGTAATGAGCATTGTATGGAGCTAAAATTGTGGTAGTAATGGCTTGATTCGATTGAAAAGTCAATTGAAATATGCTTTGTTGACATAGAGTTGAGAGAGAGGACTAATTTGAAAATACTCACATATGGACTTGTGTTGCAGTCTACCTTTTTTGCTCGGAGGGAGAGAAATTCATGGCCCTCAATTATGCACAAATCTACTAAGTCCATACCTCACACATCATTGAAATATTCAATGTTAGACTTCAATTGACAAGGAGGGGTCAGCTAAAAATAAGTGAGGCATGTGAATATACCCAACTTCCTATGCAACTAAAGATCTAGGATCGGTACTTAATTATCCTAATTAATTAACAAAGTGCCATTTCAATACCTAATCTTGTTTATTTCAAGAATATTTTTGTCAAGCAACTTGAATAGATTTTAAACCTATCCACCTACATGCGAGGCGATAATGTGGTTGCCCAATCATTAAATTAACAATCAACAACCAACATAACATTAAACAAATTGTAAGGCGCAACAAGAATCTAATGCTAAGAAATAAGAATTGATACCACTTCTAACTAAGCCAAAGAGAAACCATAATTAACATATCAAAAGTGTGCAATCACATAATAGTCAAATTGGAAATGCGCAAACAATGACCTAGCATTTGTCCATAAAAACACTCAATCCCTAGTGTAAAGACTTAATAGCTTGTTTAATTTTAAACACAATTTTTTTTATCAATGATTTTCACACATTTTAAGAGAAAACAACTCAAAGAATAATTTTTAAGCTTTTTCCTAAATTTAAAAAAAAAATCTGAAAATTATTTAATTTTTTCAAATTTCTTTCATATAAAATTATTTTTTTTAATAATTTTTTAAATAGGAGTTTTTAAATCCGAAAATAGGGATTTGGGTTAGATCTCTGGAATCGGTCCGCGTTGGGACTGACCCAGGTGTCAATCTGGGTCACAAAGCCCCAGGCCTTAAGTCGGACTGGGCCTACATGTGGGCCTGGTCCGGCCTAAAATCAAGCCCTGACTGGAAACGCTAGCCCATCTACTCTTCATTTCGGCAAGCCCAACTTAAACTAAATGAAGCCCGAGCAACCCAAAACCCAATCAAGCCCCAACCTCACTATAACCAAGGCAAGCCCAAAACTCTAAGGATGCATACAAGCCCCTTAAGAAAATTTGGCCCATTACGAGCTCTCTTTCCATCGATTCCTCCAGCCGAACAGAGCACAAGCCGAAGCTCGCCTCCCCGAAGCGTGAAAAACTATCCTCATGGTCAACCAATACGGCCATCGCCGACAACTTCTAATCATCGGACCACCATCCATCAATGTCCATCGTTGACAAACACCGCTACAACATTAATGGCCGCCGCTACCTATCCTTCCTAATAATAACCATTCAACATTCAAGATTACAATATTATAAGCACACAAGGGAACTAGGCAAGAAACTCATTCAAGAGCATGAATTTCTAGAAACTAAGTACAGCATTCTTCACAAATAAATTTTTTAACGATTTTACGAATTTTTTATTTTTGAATTTTTTTTTATTTTCTTTAAATTTTAATTATAATTTTTATAAATATATAATTATATTCGGGAAAACGGGTTGGACCGGGTTTACCCGATCCAGTCTATTGACCCTACCCATCTACCTGGATTCAACTTGAGTTGGATTAAAATCAATTTTTTAATACTTTCTTATTATTATTTTTGAATTTTTTTTCTTTTTCTTCTCTATCTTGTCTTTTTCCTATTTTGTCTTTTTCTGCCTATCTTCTTCAACCTCTGGTCATTCTTCCCCGAAGCCTTTTCTCCAGCAACCTACCTTTAGCGATGATTTTATTTTTTTATTTTAAATCTTTTTTAACGGAAAAAATACCATCACCGACAAGCTTATCACCGGAACTTGGATCACCGCCGAAATATCTTCACCCACCTGTCATCTATTCCGACCGACAGTGACCAACTCCGGCCGCCCACTCCATCTATTGCAAAACCATCCTACTGAACCCGCACTCTTAACAGAAGTAACTCCGGCAAATTAATCGAGCAAAAGTATATTATAATGAAGTGAGATGGGCTAACTAGCATGTTTTCGAAATGCGGACTTTGCTGTTGCAGGAGGGGTCAACGGTTGAAACGGTTGAAACATATAACATAATAACGACGAAAAACACAATGAAAACGAGTATGTCAGACGTGATTCAACAAATAAAGGACTCGAACATGGATCACTTTTGAGTTTAAACAAATTGTGGTTAGGTTTTCTTTCAGGCATTTTGTCGAACAATGTTATGCGGTTCAAAAAGTGACATCCGAACTAGATTTTACGGCGATCCTCGGCCTGAACATGCTACACATAGCTCTAGATTGCCATTATCTGTCACACAAAGCTGAAGTTTCACTCATTTCGATCAAAAATTTACCATCCGATTTCAACACTTTACGCTTCAATGAAGAAGAGGAAAATAAGTCGTTCGGGGCATTACCTGGTTCGGGGATGAGACTGCAGCGGACATGGCAAACGCGAACGGCCTCCTTAGCTTTGTCTCTTGCTGGTGAGCCTTTCTGGGTTCTCGATCTCAGAACGTCGAGCCCACTCGACACCTTCTTCTTCTTCCTCTCGGTGGAGCACACCTCACGCTCACGCCAAGCCTCTGCGGTTCGCCTCTTCAATGCCCGTCTTCTCCAAAAAGCCGACGAAGTCCCTCCTCCTTGTATGAGCAACAATGGCCGAACCTCTCTCTCCCCTTCTCACGCGAATGTCTTTTCTTGTATTTCCTTCAAGCTCTCCCTCTTCTGTGAAAGTTCCGGGCGGTGGAAGGATGTTCTACAGTCACCAACTTTTCTGATCCTTTCGTTTATCTCCAGTTTCTCTCGGTAACAACCTCTCTATAAGTGAAAATCCTTCGTTCGTCCCCCCTCTTTGCGAGTTTTGTCTCCACAAGAAAGAAAAGATTCATCCTCCTTCTCATGCGAGCGAACGTCGCTCACCCTCCTCGCCTGCTCCGGCCCCCCCCAAATCTTTTATCATTTTCTTTACTGCGCTTCTCACGTCACGCGCTTTGCTTTCCTTTCCTTGTTCCCTTTTTTTTTTTTTTTTTTTTTTTTTTTTTTTTTTTTTTTAATTTTAATTTCCGGTCACCGTCAGCATCCTCCGGAGAAAAGAGCAGCGCACGAAGGAATGGGTGAAAAATATGGGGCGGGGCCTTTGCTTTCTACAGGAGCAGAGAAACCAAACGATGTTAGAAGAAATAAGGGGCAGGCTGAAAATTCTACACGAGTGGAGATGCCAAAGCTGTTGATATTTGCCCTCTGATAAAACTATCTGATCTCTGAAGTCATTTGTCATTTTCCTCACCTGCAAAGGACCATAAGTTCACAATTCCCCAAAGTAATCGGTTCATAACAAGGCGGTCACTCAATCAAAATCACATGTCCACATGACATAGTAGGCAATTCACGTAGATCACAATCCACACCTTAGTTCCAATATTTTTTATGAGTTCAATCCCCAAGTTATCTCCTATAATTTGCCGGGCTTTTTGTACCGGCACATGCTTCGAATCTTTCCCCCTAGAAAATGATGATCATGTTTTAAAAAAATTTCAACATTAGAGGTGAGTTGAAAACAAAGTTTGAAAGATAAGAACTAAGTAGTGACAATGTTGATGTGGCACTTACTTGGTCCTTATAATAATTATAGATCAAACTGACTTTAGATGGAAACAACTTCGAGAATTCCAAAGCCAACATCTGAAATGGCATCTGAGGAGAAGTCAGTTTCCATGACTCCTCCAAATTTCTCTACAACCATATTCCATATAGGTTTTCACAAATGATCACACTAGTTGATAGAATAGACAAAGTCAAACACACGTATATGGTCAATGCAAAAGAAGGAACGAGAAGGAACAATTTGATTAACTCTCAAATAACGAAGGGCCTTAAAGCTAATAACATGCTCTGGCAACACGTAAGTGTTCATGTGGGCACTCCAAACAATTTATCTTGTTGGAGATGACGAGTTGTTGATGCCCAAATTATACTATCCTAAGCTGGGATAAGATTGGTGCGAGACAAAATTGACAAGTTCCAGTTTCCTCCATATGACTTGGCAAAGCAACACATCCCTGAGGCTATCATGATCCATTGGGGCAATCCTTAATACTACCCAGCATTACCAAGAGACTTTCTAAGATCATGATGATCACGTACACAATTTGTTAATATGACTTCCCGCCGATAAGATCTCTGAGATTGACCTCAGCCAGCTGGGTTGGTTTGGCTATTCATTTCTATTGAAAAGGAGTCAATTGTCTGTGCGAGTCACCTTCTTCTAGGCTCTGCTGGACGACATGACATTCTCATTCAAATATAGGTCAAACAACATGCTCGCAAAACATACTCCTGATCATAGATTAAAAAGGAAATATAGTTATGTGCTAAATTGACATATCTTTGTAATCGAACCCCTTTTCTAAAGGGTATATCTCGATCATATATTCAATTTACAAGTAAGATTTAAGGCTGCCAGTCATAGATTAGATATACTCCTTTCTAATAGATTTAACCGATCATACGTCAAAAAAGAAACAACACACTAAATCAACATATCTTTGTGATAAGCTATTGATTATCTATGCAATTAATAGAGTGAATCTAGCGCTGCCAAAGTGTACCAATAAATTATCCAAGACCAATATCATCACATGCAAGATATAATGACGCAGGTCTAGAATCAACTTGACAACATATGCATTGACATATCTTCTTGATCATTCCCACTTTTCAAACGGCATCTCTTAATTATTTACGCAATTCAGACTGAAAAAGAAAGGAAAAGAAATTTCGTACCTCTCTAGAAGATGAGATTCAGGAGCAAAATAAAGTCTACAACCATACAGGCTACTGTTCTGAGGTTTCTCCCTGCAGCCAAAGCCATCGGAGAAGATCTCGGAGACCCCTTCTCTCGAGGTTGCATACCTTGCGTACCTCATGTTGGCGTCGCTGCTGTTGCCTTTCTTCCGCACTGCCTGCAAGCAATCTTGAAACACTTGGGCCCGTGCTTTGGCGGGGAAGCTGGAGTGGTAGTTCTGGTGGATTGCCACCGCGGTAACTTGCGCCTCAAGCACACCTAGCTACCGGATGAATTTCTCCTGCAGAAAGCGGTAGACCATGTCTTCTTGGCTGAGTATGGTCAACCCGCTGCTGATGAATGGCACCAGAGCTAAGCCAGATTTATCGACGGAGACAACGCCCCAGCAATCGGAGTCAGACGAATCCGGATCCTGATCTTCCCTTGGATCGTTCAGATCTGGACGGTTGAGATCGATGGCGGGATGGTTGAATTCCTGCTCGACCACATCAGGAGCGACGTTGTGTGCAGTCGGTGACCGGCGTTGATGCATGGAGTCGGATATCTTTGACCGAAGCTGGTACGTCCCAAAAAAGTGCATTAAAATAAAATAACGAATCGATTCAAAATAAATAAACGGTAGAGCGAGTGAAGATCCAAAGGCTTTAGTCAATGAAGTGACAATTGCAGAAAAAGAGACTCGTTAGTCACCCAGACTAAACACCAACGAGAGATCGAATGAAGGAAAAAGGGTTTTGAAAACAAAGAGAGCGACAGAACACGAGGAAGTCGATAATCTAATGTTAGAGCAACAAAAGCATGCGTTCTTTTACGCTGGCTCCAAGGAACACCGAGATCAAAGCAAAGATGAAGGAGACGTACACGATTTCTCCAGATACAGGACACGAAGCGAACGAGGAAAGCAGAGAAGCAGAGGTGGGCCTGCGTCTGAGCGAGACAAGGGTCGATGGAGAGTGGCTGCGAATGGCGGAGTTGAATGAGATTTAGGGTTTTTGCTTGACGAAGATACAGAAGGGGATTTTTTTTTTTTTTTTTTGACGGAGAAGGGGGGGATTTGAGTTGCAAGAGAAGGATTTTATAGAAGAGGCAAAGGAACCGCTCTTGGTTCCCATTTTCCCTGGATATAATTAAATAATTAAATATAAAATGTTCTACTTGAAGTAAATATTGGCATTTTGTCGACAAATGTTCAGGAATGCTTGTTAATCATCAAAATACATGAAATTATCATTTTCAAAATATAGTCTTCCTTTTGGGATGCATGATTAGGACGCTAAACATGAAAATACGTTTTTACTATGTATAATTAACGAAAACCCCTAAAAAGTGTCAGTTAACAAGATCTGGTTAATGATCGGTGTAAAACTTATCGATGAAACATAAAAGGTAAAACATTTATGCAAAAGAACACGATAACACGAGCGGGGAGGATAAATTGAACCTTCGAAGTTCGGATATCCCATCATAAACAGAGATTCTATTGACAAGGGGTAGAGTGATAATAAGCAATAAAGCAATAAAAAATCGTTTCTGGTTATATGTAGTTAGTGCATTGTAATGGAAAAATCTACATATTAAGTACACCTTAAGCATGAGTACACGATGATTGCTCATTCCTGGAATTAATTGAACTCATGCACGAAATTAATTGGACCTCTGGAAGTTTGAAGATCCTCTAATAAATAGAATCTATTGGTAGGTGCCGAGTGATACAAGGAACAAAAGAGAAAATATTATCAAATGTTATGGAAGTTAGTACACCAAAACTGAAAAAATTACAAATTAAGTACGCCTTAATAAGATTATCCAAATGAATAAAATAGAAAAGTGCAAAATAGAGGCTGTGATGAGTAATGACCACAAGGATTGAGATGTTTTGACCAGTGTGAAAAGATAAGCCTTGAAACTGTCCTTACCCAGAAAATTCGTCATTATCTTTATTTGCACTTTTTTTTCTATCTATTGGTAAGGTACAGGCCAAACAAAGAGGATAGGAAAGAGATTTTCGTAATACCATTTTTGGCATTGTTTTTATTTATTCGGTAAAATTTTTAATCACATGCCCAACAGAGAGGATAAGGAGAGAGATTTTCGTGACATCTATTTTGAAATTTTTTTTATTTATCGGTTAAATTATTAATTACAAACTAGATAGGGAGGATATGGATAGAGATTTTCTTAACACCTTCTTCGGTATTTTTCTGTTTATTTGACAAAATTATTAATTACAGACAAAAAGGTGAGAATAGAGAAGATATTTTGGTGACACATTTTTTGGCTTTTTTAAATTTAATTGTAGAATTATTAATTATAGATCAAATGAAGAGGATAGGATAGAGATTTTGGTGATACCTTTTCTGGCATTTTTCAATCGCCGTATTTAATTTGTTTAAGAGGTACTGAAATTTGGGCTCATGGTGAGTACAAATGCAATTACATTGATTTAGCTGGAGTTTGTGAACCTAATTCAGTGGTCGGTGAAATTTGGACGGATGAGATTGAGACGAGATCAACAGTATTTTATTTATTCTCTTATTTATTTATTTTTGTTCATGCGATATTTTTGGTGTGCATTGAACATGTGCAATTGGCAGGCATGAATTCTTGCATGGGCTCATTCACGACACGTCAAAATTAAAGAGAGACCAAGATTGCCACTTAGGTCATAAATTACACAAAAGCTACCAGTGAAATTCTAATGAATACTTTAATCGATGCATCAAGTGCTTTAGATTTTTCTGCCTAAATCGCTTTAGAATTAGTTATTTGCTAATTACGTGTCAATATCTTTAGTATCATTGGCCTCCTTGGGTGTGCATGGACATCTAACTAGTTAGCTATGAGGAGAGAACACACAATTTCTATATGACAAAATTAAAGTGGGAGAAGCGAAGTGGGCGGTTCAAGACAATCGACAAAAATTCCTAAATCTAGACGGACGTCTATCCGTCTACTTGGGGGTTTCTCCTCGGACCTTTCATTTCCCTGTACCAAGCCCCTGTGTTTCAGGGGGGAAGGCGTCGCGGAGATCCAGGCTGCCCCCCTTACCCTTGTAAGGGGGTTGTGGACGGGAGGAGCAATGGAGTCAGGATCTTTTTCGAGGCCTGAACCCGCCTCTACCTGGACTTTCCCGGTGGTCAGAGCCTTTTAAGGTCCTGCTCAGAACCAACACACAATTTCTATATGACAAAATTAAAGTGGGAGAAGCGAAGTGGGCGGTTCAAGACAAACGACAAAAAAATTCCTAAATCTATTATACTTATGGTCAGACTTATTACGAACTCACTTTAGGTAAGATGTTGGGCCATCCATATTTCTAAATTCTTGGTACCAACAAAACCTCATTAAATGTTCAAAAGTCAAGTTTTCATTCGAAAGCTAGTAACAACTTTAGGGGCAGATTGTATTTTGCAGATCATTTTTAAAAATTACAAGTTTAATAAGCACATCAACCACCAATTCATCCACAAGTGTGCTTCCGTGATAGCTAACCATAAGGCTTAAGAGGCACAACAAATAAAATAAAAAATTTGAGTAGAATCCAATAGAAAAACTATAATTCTCTCGTTGTTTTTATTTTACACGTTTATTGTACTATAAAATAGGAATAGCTCTCAATGAGCAGGCTCGAGAGGGGATACAGGACTGAGAGCCGCAACGCAGTTGTTCCATGTCTCATTGCTCCTCCTATGGACGTCAGATATCGTCCCCTTAATCGGCTTGTGGCTCGAGACGCTCAACTCCACAAATTGGTTGTGGCAGTTCTTCCCCGCTTTCAAGAGCTCGTGACAACATTCATCGGTGGGTGTAAAGGTGTCGGCGAGGACTATGATTTGATAGAATCCAGCCCCGCAATCCTTACTTATTCCCTTTCCGCAATCAAGGTTTCTAACCTTGGCGAAAGTAGCCTTAGGAAGCAATGCAACAGGGACGACCAACAAGATCATGAGAGCAGACAAGTTCTTGGCCGTTGCCATTATGGTCTTTTGGGGATAGAAGGGTTAGAAAATTGTGTGAGATTGTTGATTGTTTGGTGATGCAGTTGATCCGAGAGATGAGAACTTATATAGCTCGAGGGAAGTAGTTCATTAATGAAATGAATTCATCAGTTATGATTCTGAAATTTATGTAGGAAACGTGTAAAATTATTTCTCTTACAATAAATACACTGATTGAGGGCCTTGTCATCTCACTATGGTTCCAGTTCAATCATTTGCCATACAAAAAGAAAAAGTATTAATGAGTTGTTTGGTTGAATCTGTGAATGGAAATACTTATTTTTCAATGATATTTGTTGTGCAAAAATTTTGTTCAACATCCTAGAATTTCCGCTCTCTTGTCATGATTTCCAGTCAAATATACCGTCAAATCTCCTCCTGGCTGGCCACGATCTCTTTCTTCATTTCGCCTCTTCAAATCTACTCATGGATCCTTATTTCAGATCGGGCATAATTCGTCTTACAAATTCAAACATCTATAATGCAAATGCGCGTTGTGTTAATGATACCTTTTATTTAGGGTTAGGCTCCATCCCTAATTTTTAGGATTAACGCCACAAAAATTTTCAAGCAAGTACATCTACGACAAATTTATCTCAAACTAATTTTTTAACCGCCATCAATTTTCCAAAACTAATTTTTTGACCAACAAAAATCCTAACATGATATATTTGTGATGAATTTGCTCTCTATTAGTTTCTATTAAATTGTATTAATACCCCGAAAAATCGCAAAACCGATATACTTGTAACAAATGGAGGGTAGACCAAATACCCGTCCACTACCACACATCATCCATCCAACTTGGGAATTTGACAGTAAATTTAACGGAAACTAGCACAAGATAAATTTGTCGTAAGTATACCAGTTTAGGTTGTCACAAGTGTACTCATTCAGGGTTTTTCGTGATATTAGCCCTAATCTTTATGCAAATGATTACACTCGAAGCCAAAATTTAAGTATCAACAATTGATAAATTAAACCTTTGATCAAATAACTTTGTTTTGGTTTGTTCTATTTAGCGAACTTATTTATTAACAAGTAATGATTTGCCTAGATATTTTCGCGTGATTTTCTTCTTCATTAGATTAATTTTCAACAACTTGTGGAAACAAAAAAAAAGTTAAATAATTAATAGGTCTCATTAATTAATGAAAATGAGCCAAGTTTATATGTACAAAATTCTGACCGGTCTCATTTTCCCTTTATATCTATAAACCAAAATTGGCTTTGGTTTTCTAGATTAATTGAGATGATTTATAAGCTGAATTTTTTTTGGTCAAATTATTTATTAGCTAACTATCCTTTAACACAATATGGGTTTTGGTTTTCTAGATTTATTGAACTCATTAAATGATCATTTAAGCCTTGGACTAGATATTGGGGTGGGACCATTTTTTCTTTATTAAAAATTATTAAAACTTGTGATAATTAATAGGTTGCAGTAAATGAAGAGGGGCAAGCTGATAACAATAATCTTCGCCCATCATCTTCCGTGCCAAGCAACATACATCCATTACACTGACCAAAAATAAAAATAAAAATAAAAATAAAAATACATTCTTTACGTTTGAGTTGATTAAATTAAACCTACTCTTGCATAATAACATGGTCAGACTTATTGCAAACTCACTTTACGTAAGATGTTGGGCCATCCATATTTCTAAATTCTTGGTACCGACAAAACCTCATTAAATGTTCAAAAGTCAAGTTTTCATGGTATATGGGTAGCAAAAGTGTACCCGCATTCTTGCATGAACATATAGTTAACATTTTAAGGTTTCGCTGAATCGTCCAGTAGGAGCCAAATACAACGAAAATTTTCAATTTTATAAATCTTAAAAAATTCGACTAAGCCTTGATTTGGGCAATTCTTCTTGGGTTTAAACAAAAATCCCGAGAATAAGAGCACGGCTTCTTCACTGTACAAAACGTTGGCACACAAAGTTTTTCTTTGGATACTCAGGACTCCACCTGCTAGGCTATCGACATCACCGACCACCTGGCGCTGCTGGGCTATCGACCGATGTCGGCCGACCACCTAACGCAATGGCTATATCTTGGGGAAGCTAGCACATGACCCCACCACCATGGCCCCCCACTTAAGATGTGTTAGCAGCTGCGAAGTTTCGACCTTGTGACCTCTGTGATGAAGCTCCAAAGTTGAACCAACTCAACTGCCCACCAGTGGGTGTCGGCACATAAAGTTAATCTACACTAAACTTCGAAAGCTTGACGTGCCACTGAATATAGAATCCCATTGCCGACACATTCTTAATCTGCTCAAGACTTGGGGAGGTGAAGAAGCTTTAAAGGCCTTCGAGCTTGGGAAGAACACCGACTTCTGATGTGAATATTGGCTTCACTTGATCGATGGTCGGTCCACTTTGACTTGCCTCCCGTATAAGGATGCTGCTTCAATCCTTTTTTGTATCATATTATCCTATCACACCTATGCACCCCGTGAATGACATGATTTAGATTAAGAAAAGCATGGTATAGTACATGTACGTATACAGGGTTCATGTTACAAATGAACCAAAGTAGAAGGGCGTCTAAGCAAAAACATTCCAAAGTAGAATAAATCAATAAATGAATGACACAAAATGAAGAGACAACACTGTAAAGAAAGAGATGCTAATCGAAATTGAAATTGAAATGATGAGGAAATTAGAAGAGACACAACCATCGCCCTTAGCGGCACAGCTGGCTCGGGCTCTCTCCCTCTCACGAAGGGGAGAAGTTCAAATCCCAGAGGCGTTGTTAGGGATTCTTACCTAGAGTACTGTGGTGGTGAGTCTTGTAGTCGCTCCCCCAAGGTATGCTTGCCGGCTGTCGGCTTACGAGGTTCCTGGGTTACCAAAAAAATTTTAAAAAAAAAAATTAGAAGAGATACAAAATTAACAAAGGTGAGTCTTATTTCATCTAGATTGCAGCATAAGAGTTCACCACATCGTCTTTCTCCATCGTACATTTATATAAAAGGTTTTTCCCCTAATTGTGAAGAAGGATTACAAGGATCACATTTTGTGTAACCTCCATCCTTCCTAGTGAACAAACAAGGACCACTGGGCGAGATCTTCCAAAGACACTTGTAGCATTGCTTATCATCCTTAGGTTGGTCATATATGTTGAAAAAATGAAATTGACCAGGCCATGCAAATCTGCAAAAGTTTCTTTTGCAGATTTGCATGGCCTAGTCAATTTCATTTTTTCAACATATGAGAATCCCAGCTCCTTGTAATATCATGAAATTTGAGATCATCCTGTCTTGATTTGCAATGAACTCTTAGAGTAGTTCCATCGGTTAGATTGTTCTTTTATGTCGACATAGTTCTCTCTCCAAATCCTTCCGAACAGCTAGTTACAAATAGAGAACAAATGAATATGAGTGTAGCTAATGTCTTCATTGTGGCGTGCATTGCTCCGATATCAACACCATTCAGCTATTTAAGGATGAAGAATGGGGCGTACCAGATCTTTAACCCTTTGTTTTTCTTGTTTTTTATTTGGGGACAAGAATTGCGACATTATTTTTTTTCCTTTTTTTTTTTCTATTTATCGAAGTTACCTTTTTTGCAGACGCCGCTATGGAAAAAAAAAAAATTGCTATATTACCTCTTTTTTCTTTCCTTTTTATATAGTCTGGGATAAGAATTCCCATATTACATTTTTTTCGTTTCCATATCACCTTTTATGTTCTTTCCTTTTTACTTTTGTATGAGAATTGCCATTTCTTCTTTTTAACTTTTAGATAAGATTAGCTACAAATCAAGTATAACAAATTTAAGAAAACGTGAACATAATTTGGAAAGTACAACAAATCTAAGAAAATATAATTTGCAGGATCGGAGATTAAATTAACTCGTGAATTGTGATTTTATTTCTCATCATGGTAATTTACCATCACAATTCACCGTGGCTTTTTTAACGAAATTTAGCAGGAGAAATTTGATGTTGAAATCCTATCACACCTATATACCTCGTGAATGACACGATTTAGATTAAGAAACTATGGTATAGTACACGTACATAGACCAAGTTTCATGTTTATATACAGCGTTCATGTTACAAATGAACCAAAGTAGAAGGGTATCTAAGCAAAAACATTCCAAAGTAGAATAAATCAATAAATGAATGACACAAAATGAAGTGATAACACCATAACGAAACAGATGCAAATCGAAATCCAAATAGAAATGATGAGGAAATTAGAAGAGACATAAAATTAACAAATGTGAATCTTATTCCATCTAGATTGCAACATATGAGTTCACCAAATCATCTTTCTCCATCATACATTCATATGAGAGGTTTTCCCCCTAACCGTGAAGGAGGATTCCAAGGATAACATTTTGTGTAACCTCCACTCTTCCCATTGTACAAACAAGGACCACTGGGTGAGATCTTCCAAATACACTTGAAGCATTGCTTATCGTCCCTAGGTTGGTCATATATGTCGAAATAATAAAATTGACCAGGCCATGCAAAACTGCAAAAGAACAATGTTTTCCCCGAGAAACTAGGAACGAATGAGAATCCCCAGCTTGTCGTAATATCATGGAATCCGAGATCATCCTGCTTCGATTTGCAATGAACTCTTAGAGTAGTTCCATCGGTCAGATTGTTCTTTATCTCAACATGGGTCTCTCTCCAAATACCTCCACCATAGCTAGTTGCAAATAAAGAACAAATGAATATGAGCGTAGCTAATGTCTTCATTGTGGTGTACATTGCTCCGATATCAACGCCATTCAGCTATTTAAGGATGAAGAATGGGGCGTATCAGATCTTTTACCTTCTGTTTTTCATGTTTTTGACTTTGGGACGAGAGTTGCGACATTATTGTTACTTTTTCCTTATTTTTTTTCCCATTTATCGAAGTTTCTTTTTTTGCAGACGCCACTCTGGGAGAAGAATTGCTATAATACCTCTTTTTTCTTTCCTTCTTTAATAGTCTGGGATAAGAATTCCCATATTATATTTTCCGTTTCCATATTACCTTTTATATTTTTTCTTTTTTACTCTTGCATGAGAATTGCCATTTCTTCTTTTTTACTTGTAGATAAGAATTGCCACATAAGATCAGCCACAAATCAAGTATAATTTCTCATGAATAGCTTAGTTAAAGGAGAGAAAACGCAAACATAATTTGGAAAGTATAACAAATTTAAGAAAATATAATTTGAAGGATCAAAGTTTCAATTAACTTGTGAATTGCGATTTTATTTCTCATCCGGTTATCTGCCATCATAATCCACCATGGCTTTTTTTTTTTTTTTTTTTTTTTTTTTTTTTTTTTTTTTTTTTTTTTTTATGAAATTTATCGGGAGAAATTTGAGGTTGAAATCATTTTCTGATTAGATTTGCTATATAGAAAGATAAGAGTACAATTAAGAAAGGAAAGAACATTCGTTTCTCTTTTAAGACATTTTTCCTAAATTGCGAGACTTTACCGTCTACAATTAAGAAAGGAAAGAAATCATATTCCACTCAAACCGTTATTGGGAAGATATTTGCCACATTCCTTGAAATTATCGAAATTTAAAAATTGGCAACCCACCTATAAAATCAATTCCCCATAACTTGAAGAGAAGATGAAGGAATCAAAAACCAAATAAGGGTGCGCATGATAACCATTTTATTTTTATTCCAAAATTATTTTTCAATTCCAGACTTGTTTCTGAAATAGAAATTTGTTTGGTAAAATTATTTCATTTTTTCTATTTCTGAAATAGATTTCTACTCCATAAATAGATTTGAAATAGAAACCAGAAGTAAAAGTATTTTACTTTTCTATTTATGGAACATAAATGAGAAATAAAAACTCTTCTCATTATTTATTCTCGCAACTAGTTGGTGACTCATTTGTTTTCACTAGCCGTTGTTCATCATCCATTGTCACCACTTCCCTGCTGTTGGCCATCACCGCCAATCGCTGGCGGCCAACCGCCGCCACAATATAGAAATTTTGTGTCATTATTGTATTTTTGCTTAGAAACTCATCCAAGAATAGAAATAGAAAAATATATTTCTCTTCCAAAAATCAATTTTTAGTCATAATGGTTTTCGCACCCTAACAGTTTCTATATATATTTTGAGTATAACAACAATATTGGAAGTCCATCTCAAGCTTTTTAGAAAAGAATAGAAGAGAATAGAGTAGACTAGAAAAAGAAAAGATCGAAGGAATCACTGAATCTTTAAAATTCACAAACTGAAATGAAGAAGCCTTAAACCTTGAGAAGTATATTCGGGGGAGTCGCCTCCCATCCTCAGATTTTACTGCTATTACCTTTCTGCCCTTTCGCTTTTCGTCCGAAGAAATGCTTGTCGAGTGTAAGTTCGAACTTTTAATATATACAAAAAAAAAAAAGAAATTCAATAATAAGAAAATAAAAGCAGTAAACGCCAAGCCAAGCTTGGTAGTGAAGGGAACGATTTGTTTCGATTCTTGTTTGGAATCTCCCGCCCAAGGATGAAGCTAGGAGGTAATGCGCATTCTTCCGTGGTGATTGTGCCCTTGCTGCTTGGAAATTTTTTTTTTTTTTGACAGTTTTAATGCTGTTGCTTACTGTAGAAAAATCCCTCGGTAGTTCGCTGCGAGAAGGTTTATCTGCTAATGACGGTGGGTGTGATTTAACTTCATTTATCTGTGATTACATTAGGAAGTAACTTGACGTAGACCCTAGGAGATCTGAACTATAATGATGATCTGGTTCGACAAAGTTATCTTCACGCGTGTGTGTGGTGAAAAGTTTGGAAGAGAGACTATATTGTTGTGTTGCCGGAGAACATAGAGTGTAGAATCTTAAGAAACTGGAAGTAGAAATTGGTAGTTGCGTCAGTTATGCTCTTAATATTGTAACCATGTCATTGCAGGGTCAAGAAGGCGCAGCTTTCGAACTTGATGCGGGTTACTAGAAGTCCTATGAGGCACATAAAACACGTAAACAATTGAAAAATGCGAGGATGTCAGCTTGATTTTAGATATGAATCTGTAGGAAAGGCTACGAGAAATTGAGCTTACTTTGCATTTTGCAGAATGAAGGTGCTATGCCTGCTAGAGATCGTTCCAATTAAAATGATTTGCAGAGTCCTTCCTCTGCCCCCGAGATTAGTTGCTATACAACTGGACGCTCTGAAAATTGGATGGTTTTATCAATAGCTGGGGAGAAGCCAATGCCTCGCTCCAATGTAAGATCTATCGGATTTTTAACCTTAGCTAGGTGGTGCACTTTGTTGACTATGTGCAGACACTGAAGCTACCATCCATTTATATGCTTCCTTTTTTTGTTGACTTATATATGTGCAAACACTGGGGCTAACATCCATTTTTTTGTTCCCCTTTTTCGTTGACAAGCAGCACTCGGTGACAGTAATTGAGAGCAAGATGATAGCGGTAGGTGGTGAATCAGGAAATGGCCTACTGGATGATGTCCAGGTATATGATTATTTCCTTGAACAGTGCATGTTGACTTCGAACTGTGTCTCCATCGGATGATGATAACAGTATAACTTATGTAACTTTGCCGTCAACTAATTATTACAGGGAGCAATAAAGCTTCTCTTTTCCCTCTTCAGGTACTTAACTTTGACAAATTTGCTTCTCTTTGCCCTCTTCGGGTACTTAACTTTGACAATCGTGGACCACGACTTCTTCAAAACTTTACCTGTCACCAAGCAGTCTCCCCTTAAAAATTCCTGCACGTCGAGGTCACTCTCTGGTATGAGGAGCTCTCATACTGCCTGCTATCAATCCTTCTTTTCATTTATAGTATTGGCACTTCTATTTTGCATTTTGTAATTTGAATCAGTTCAATAAGATTAGTTTATGTCATGTAAGAATTGCTTTTATTTACTTCATCTGGAAGCTTAAAAATAAGATTTGCAAAGAGAAAAACCTTTCTGGTAATAGAGGGATATTTTAGAACTGAACCCTCTCCAATATAGTTAATTACTGCAACTACTAGACAATTAATGAGGGCAGGTACAGGACATTCTTGGCTTTTTCCCCAAGGGGTAACTGATTAAAAATTGGAAAACAAACCAAGTTCATTAAAGTGATAATGGGACTATATCCAATAAAGAGTTCTATAAGGAAAGAATCTCTGATAGGATGTCCGAGTAGAAATTTTCCGTTGTATTTTGATATGGGCATGAAAAAGCATGCAAATTAAGAATTCAACAATGGCAAGGAAAAAGTAAAAAATTCGGCAATTTCTGGCTCCTCTGGAAGTCTAAAACATAGCAATAAGATAGGATTACCATTTGATGATGTTTCGATAGGATTTGCCTGGGAGCTGTGGAGCTAATGAAATTTTAATTTTGTTTACCGTTTCTAGGTTTCTGGGGGGAAGAATTTGCTACTAAATGGAGGGAAAACGGAATCAGGGACTGATAGATTGTCAGGTACGATCTTGCTTTCGCTGATCACGCTCCTATTGCTTTTTCCTTTTTCTACTTGGTGCCGAATTTACTGCATCGGTCCTTCACAGTGTGAGGGTTCGACACTAAAACCGAGGGATGGTCTGTGACGAAAGCTAAAGGGGATGTACCGGTATCCTTGTTTTCTTCTATAAACACTACTTTGATTGATTTCTTCTCACTTTGATGATGACGACAATGATGATGTTGGTGATTTGATTGATCACCTCTACAACACCTGAATCCATGTGCTCATGTTCATTGCTGTTGCTTGTTTTGATTTTTTTTCAAATATATCCTGGAATGAAAGCACATCACTCGATTGGGTTCTCCTTGATATGAGCTTTCATCTGAGTATAGATGAGATGACATTATCAGAATCTTAATTAGCTAGCACAAACTTGTTTTAGTGTCACTTAAAAAGTGCATCACAAAATTTTTGTTTGCGTGGCATCTTATTTGCACAATTTGATATTCTTCGTGTTTAACGCTATTGTACCAGCAATACACAAGTGGTTTTAAATACTATGTTGCCTTGATTAGTATAGAAATTATGTACATATTGCGTAAGGAAATAGTTACTCGTGTGACTTATCTGACCTTAGAGTCTATTTTGTCCTGTTTTTACCTGATCTGTCAAAAGGGCCTCGGATATAGTAATGAAGGCCCATGATCAAAATCCAGAACAATGAATGACTTATATTCATTAGACTTTGAAACGGTGTGTTCAGTCTCATAAGTTACCATTGTCCCAAACTCAACTTATATCAGCATTATTTTCTTTCTTCAACGGAAACTTAAGTTGCCGGCTTTTGTTTGACCTGCTTTTTGTTTAGATGATTTGGTCAAGAAACATCACTCGAGGCACCCACCCATCACCAAGAGCTGGTTGCTACGGAGTTCTGTGTGGAACAAAAAGTTATATTGTTGGGGGTGGGAGCAGGAAGAAAATGCCCATGGATATTATCGAATGTGTCCTAATTATTAGTTATGCTTAATGAATTGATATTGACATTATGTGATTTACTAATATGTAGGGGTGTGCCAAGGTGAGGTAGGATTGTACATCTTTGCGTGTTTAGGCTGCCTGTGAGACAAATTCATGTCTTGATTGAAGCTTAAGCTGTTAACTCAATATGATTTTTATCTCACCCCCATTGTTGTTGATTATTTTCATGCGCTTAGTATAGAGTGCCCTGATCGTTTTGGGGTCCTCATGTCCTTAGAGTGGGACGTGACTGAGCATGTTGTGTTGGGAACTCGAGACGACCGTTCTAAAGCACACCACCACCTTTTGGGTTTAACAGGGATTTAATCATTTGGTTTCCCACCGTTTCTTGGCTTGGCTCATTAAGCTCAATGGGAATCTCCTTAGTCCTTTCCCAAGGATCGATGGTTTACCATAGTGACCAATGCTAGTGTGGGAATCGTCTTTTTTGGACAGTCATCATGGTAAAGGAATAGGTTAACCTTGACCCATCTAACCCTTTTTGTACGTTGGTCACTTAAGAAATCGCCCTCTTGAAAAGGGCTTGTAGGTGCTAAATTTTCTAGAGTTAACAGTAAATAAATAAAGGTTGTGCTTTTGGAAATGTTTGTTGTGCATACTATCCCTATTCTTTGCTAGTTGACTAGGTATTTATATTAAGTGCTTTTGCTTGCGTTTAATCGAAAGATAAAAAGAATGGGTTGGCAACACGTCTTGGGAAGTCTTGATTAATCAACCGTTGAGAGATATTTGCATGCTCGGGGATTCAGGGTGTGACAATTACTTTGGTATGAATTTAACTGATAATGAGAGAATGATTGTGTTTGACTTCAAGTAGCGGAACACATGAAAAACCATTCTGATCCTGTCCAAATCAACTATGGATGTGAAAGCACCGGGGAAGAGACAGCTTTGGCATTTGAAAATGAAACCCGAGTTCCCACATCAGTGGCAATGAAAGCCTTCCGCTTAACAATGATGATTTAGTATTCATGGAAACTAATTGTAAAGTTGAAGCTCCTTCCTCTACTTCAAGCATACAGCAGTTCTACCAAACAAATATGGCCTCCCTTATCTGAAAAAATAAATAAATGGAATACTGGAAGGACAGTTGGCGGCTGCATTAGCATACCAAGAAGCTACAAAGAAAAGCTTCTCATCCATCGTTGCTCGAAAGACGTGTTGAAGGAAAAGCTAGCTGATTTAGAGCCTACTCAGGAAGAAGTAGACAGTTCACCCGATATTGTCCACTCTGACAATGTTAGGCTTGAACATGGCATAGCCTTTCTCAAGGTTGTTTTAGATGACACTCAAAAGGTGCACATAAATTGCAAGTTAATTGGGGCGTATTCATCTGTGAAAAATCACTTACGAAGTCATCTTAGTTGTTTGTCCTAGGAGTTGCACTCAACCAGAGTAGTCCTTGCAGGAGAAAGAGCTACGACTTTCCAACTTCAAGTGTGGCTCTCATTCATTTCGGAATTTGCATTAATAAGAGTGGTCTTTTCACACTTTTAGAAATTTCAGTATGCGGAGGAAGAATTGCTTTCAAAGGATTTAAATTTGTTTTGTCTTCAAATAAAAAAAACAAAGTTGCCTCGTAAAAAAGGCGATCTAGCAGATTGAATCCATCGTGTAATCTTTTCACAATTACGTGGCTTTGGCTTCTACTCATGTTGGGATACAATAACTGCTGATACTTGTCCCCACAGGGGCAGTTTTCTTTAGTCAATAGTGCACTCATGTCGTGTATTTGTTCTTCTCATTTTCCACTCGCAAGGTAGGTTGAATTTTTTAAGTTTTTTAAATCTCAAGCAGAGGTTGCAATCTATAGAAAATAGGGCGCCCACCCCGAGGAAGCCTTTTCATGTTTAGCAGCACAGCATCCGTCAGAATAATCAATAAATCTTTCTCGGCGGTATCATAGCAAGCCGATGAACAACCTTCGGGCCATTCTGTTCTCAATTTGGCCGTGGATTCTCTTGCCTGGTAAGGAGGCAGTGGCGGACACTTATGAACATCTAGTAAAGGACCACGTCGTAAGACAATACCTTGAATTTACCTGCCCTGGGGATATACGATTCCCCACTTGTAGTGGCTCTAATAGGTAACATGTAACATATTGTCAATCAATTCATTTACTAGGTAATTAGCGTGGGTCCGGCTAATTCTAGTGCATGATAACAAGCTGCAATGTTTATATGACTATGTCGTATTATTTGTATGCACAAAGCCATTGGCAAGAATCGCTTATTAGTTGTCGTCATCGTGTCAGAGTAGGGAAAAGTGTTAAAAAAATATTAAACCTTTTTACATTGTACCAATTCACTCATTTTCGGCCAATTTTAACCGGATTTTGCTGATTGGACGTCGGCCGGCTGACGTGGTCCGATTAGCGCTAAATGTACAGCTTTTAATAATAGTTAATATATTTGTGATTTTTTTTTTTCCTTCTCCTCCTTCTTCCTCTAGCCAATCACCAAACCTCAACGACCGGCCAGAGGCGAGGGCGGCAAGGTTGAGGTCGACCTCTTCGGACACCTCGCCAGTGGCCTCGAGGGCAACCTTGTGCCGGGCGGGCGACAAGGCTCAACCGTTGCTAGATCCAGCGAGGGCAACCTTGCGCTGGGTGGCCTAGCGTCGGGTGGGCGAGGCTTGCCCTCGCCGGCCGTTGCCTCTGGCTAGTCGTCGAGGTCTGGTGACCGGTTGGAGGAAGAAGAAGGAGAAGGAAAAAAGAAAAAGAAAAAAATAAAGGAAATTTTTTTTTAAAAATTCAAAATATTAAAATATTATTAAAAGTTGTCTACGTTAGCGCTGATCAGGCCACATCAGTCGGCCGACGTCCAATCAGTAAAATTTGGCCAAAATTGGCTGGAAATGACTGAATTGGCACAATGTTAAAAAGGTTTAAGACTTAATTGGCACCAAAAAAAGATTTAGGACTAAATTTGCACAAATGCAAAAGGTTTAGAACTTTTTAACACTTTTCCTTGTCAAAACAAGATGGTTTCCCTCGCATTCACCTCATGGATTTCTTCAGCTATGAACTAGGTGTCGCGACCTCTTTTTCTCCGGCGCTCGCGATCGGGTACAGGCGCCTAAGGAGGCTAATGGCTCGGCAGAAATTAGTTATGCCCGAACTCTCCCAAGTCCATATTCACGACTTAATGGTCCAAGTTTTTAACCTGTAAATCAATTTTTAAAATGGAGTCGCCACTAATCGATTTGGGGTGGGTTGATTAGAAACCCAGGTGAAGTATCGGGAGAAATACTCACTCCTGCGCAACCAAAGAAATTAGGATCGAGGACTTGATTACACTAGTTAATCACTAATGCCATTTCGATACCTAATCTTATTTAAACCCTGAGGTTTTTTGGATGGTCAAGGGATTTTCCATGTATTTTTGGGAGGAAAAACATTTTTTGAGTCTTTTTCTAATTTTTTGGACATAAAAGGGATTTTTTTTGGATTTTTTGGTATTTTTTTGGAAAAATACAAGTACTTTTTGTTTTTTCTAAATTTTTTTTTTTGGCTTTTTCATGAATTTTTGGCTTTTTTTGGATTTTTGGCATTTTTTGGAAAAAATAAATTATTTTTTATTTTTCTCGATTTTTCTGAAATAAAATATTTTTCGACATTTTTTTAAATATTTTTCGATTTTCTAAATTAAAACATTTTTTAATATTTTTTTCGAAAATAAAACACTTTTTGATTTTTTTGAAAATAAAATAATTTTTTATTTATTAGAATATTATTTTATATTAAAATAACAAAAATAAAATCGACCCATTCGGATCCGCGGTTGGTTTCGACCTAGGTCATTGACCTGAAACGCGTTGACGGGCCCGACTCGTTTTTTTTTTTCTTTTTTTATTTTATTTATCAAAACGGCCCAATGGCCCGTCGTTTTGGGAGGGATCCAGCTCAACCCGATGACCCGGCCAAACCCCACTCGGATCCGGCCCAAGTTCCAGCGATGACCGATTCCCGCAAGGAACCTTACCCGACCCGGATCCGACTCCACGACCCGGTTTCCAGCTGCCCCAAATCGCGCAAAAACCCTACCCGACTCCTGGGAATCCGGGTCGGACGGACCCACGAGCTAACCTAGTTCCCGGCCTCCTTTCTCCTTCACTTGCTCGCGGCGCTGGTGAGGGGGAGAAGCATCACCGGCGACTATTGACACCTAAATTTTGGCGATCCGTTTAGTCATTTATCGCATTAAAAAATTAGAGATTAATTTTAACCCTTAAAAAAATAATAATTCCATAACATATGGTCATTAGAAGCATATTTCATTTAATTGCATATTTGTTAGGCCGGCGGTGAATAGATTTTGGTGAATGGCTTTGAATATTGAAGCGCACAAGAGCATTAAACTGTAGATAAGTCGATAATTCCTCCATGGGTGTCCTAAATTTTTAAAAGTCAATTAAGAAATTTCCAGCATATTGGCACCGACATATTTGTGCATTTAAGGGAACGAATGCAAAGGAAGGACAGCGTGTAAGCAGCCACCGATTCGAACATAGAGAAGCCCATCCACGTGAAGGAAAATTATGCGCTTTCCCATAATTCGGTCAACGTGGGGAGCAAGAAATTGACCAGCATTATTTTAAGAGGAAAGATACGAGCATATGCACAAAGGGAATTCGGAAGATCAGCATGAGAGGGGAATGTTGGGCACGTTCTGCATTGCGGGCATGGATTTGCAATATATATATATCGGCATTCGATCAATGAAAGAAAATATATTTCAACGCATGCACAGAAGGAAACAGAATATGCTTTCTTTCCTCATTGGTTTACGCCCTTTCAATATAAATTGACTCATTACAGGACAAAAGAGGGGGCATTCTTCGTACGAGAGAGAAAACACGTGAGAGGAGGAGGAGCGTTCAGCCAAGCATCACATGCCGAGCCTTTCGCGGTTGTGACCTTGCTGATCTTGTGGCTAAGCTTCACATCGATTGCCGCTGTTTGCGCCATGACGAGACGGCGACCCATTGCTGCGCCTCCCGACGACAAGGTGGCCTTGCCGTGATACCTCTAGAAAGCTACGAGATCGACGACTGGTTGCTTCCTTCGTGTTGAACCCACGACATTGTTGCTGCCCTCCATGTGGTCAACGCTACCAATTCCACGGCAATCATCAAGGAGTCCAAGTGTTCAATAATTGCTCCAGTAGATGTTGGTGGTCTTCTGGTCAACGTCTTGCAGTCAAGGGAGAGGCCACAGAATTGAACACACAGCCATTACACGAGAGAAAGTCTTCACATTCAGAGCTGCACCTTGCAACTCCTTGTGAATCTCGTTGTCCCAAACACGTGCCTCAGCCTCCCTCTACAAGTCGTGAATCTTGCAGCCCGAAGCTTCCGCCTGCAATTGCTTGATCTCCAACGATGACACGATTGTCGTTCCGCCGTGAACGACACCCGGTCGCTCAACTCAACCACACCAGCGACTTCGAGCTCATTGCCATCCCACTCTCGACGACGCTGTTGGTGTTGAGTCACAACAAACGCCCCTCGACGCTCTTCGCAGTAAATTGTTTTGTGCCCTTGCAGGTTAAGAGAATAACTCCCAACGCCGGCAGTAAGGAGATTCGAGGGTTTGTGGTCTAATTCTTTAATCCCATATATTGCGTTGGTTCTTGCCGCGTATTTGTTTTGATTTTGCAGTCAACCGAACACCACACCGTGAATTACCAGCTCGAGCATCCCAAGCTGAGATGCCTTGCCGGTTTGCTCTGAAGCACAGTTGGTCATCACAAACCGGCCGCTGTTCGAAGACCAAATTTGGAAGCGAATATTTGGGATAGGTAAAAATTTTGTCTATTTTAATTTCTGAAAATTTCGTTTCCTTATTTGACATATTCATTGGTGCACATGATGGAAATTCCCGATATGCCATGATATTTGCAACTCGAGTAGCCTTATAAATTAGGAAATCTTCCTAATTTCGCAACGTGCATATGATTGATGGTCCGATTTCATGCTCGAAATACGACCCGCAATCGCACGGAAAAGTCACCAATCCGATCTCACACTTGAGATATGATTCGTGATTTTGTCTAAAATTGGCCAATCTGATCTCATGTGCGAGATACGATTTGTCAATTTATTTCTAAAATGGACATGGATGATATCTTGCCTGATTTGTTGCCGTGTTGTTCTTGATGTCTTATTTTGATTGCCCCTAAAAGAAAGGAAAAATCTGGAAATCAGAGTTAGATTAGGATCGTTTTAGAATACACATTGTTTTAGGGTTATTTTGCATGTTTAGAATAGGAAATTTATTTATTTCGAATTTTTGAAAAAATGAAAAAATCCAAAAAAAAATGCATTTGTTTAGGATGTTAGCTTTTTCTTTAATTTAAGTTGCATGTGACAATTTTTTAATTTCGAAATTAATAAAAAAAAACAGCAAAACACATCATGCATATGTCATGTAGAATTAAGGCATCTTTTGTACGTCATTCCATATTAGGATAAGATTGCATGTTTTATTTTAAGTTTAGATTATCTTTTTAGATAGATTGCATCTTAGGTTAGAGACTGCTAAGTCAAGATAATATTTTAGTTTAAATTAGGGTTTAGCCTGACCTAATCCTTAATATAAGTTAGATAAAATCTTAATCTAGCTAGTTAATTTTCGCATTGTTCTAATTTCGAATTTCATGGAAAATGCCAAAGATTGCCTTAGAATAAATCAATTTCATTCATTAGGAGAGATTGCATAGCTAGGTCATGTTACCATGTCATGTCATGTCATTTCACGTTAAATTAGTAGCATGCATCGCATAAGGCATGATTCTCATTAATTAAGTAAAAACAAAAAGAAATTGCGTGTTAATTAGAAATCATATCTAGGATTGTTGATGCGAATTCTGATCTAACAATGCAGATGCTTTCGTTGCTATGAGGTAAGTCCTGCAATTTATTTATTGCTTTTACTTGGGTGTTAAATTGGTGAATTGCGCACCCGCATGATCACCTCACATGTTAGGGAAATAGACTTAAATCAATCCAAATTGCCTGCAAAAACATTTTTTTAAATTAAAAGAATGGTACCGAAAGGGCATTAGAGAAATCTAGTGTAACCAAGTCCCCGTACCCATAATCTCTGGTTCGTAGGAGTAAAGTAAATCTCCCATTACTTTACTTGGGTTTCTAATCGACCCATCAAAAATAGATCAGTGGCGACTCCTAATTAAAATAATTGCATGTTAAGAACTTGAACCGAAAGTCGCGAATTGGTATGGGCTTGGGAGAGCCCGAGTTAAGTCTAGGCTTAACAATCCATTAGCCAAAACCCTAGGTGGTTCACACCCGAAAAATTGATCGCGACAGCGACGACAGTAGCGACGGCGGCCACAATGGCGGCGACAACGGGTTAGACGGCGACGACACGACCAACGGCGGCGACGAAACGGTTATGGTGAGGATGAACGAGGACGGGTCTGTGCCGGTGTGGTCAGCGGCGGCACGGTTCAAAAAAAAAGGGGGGAAATGCGACGGCGACGATGCGAACAAGCACGGCCTTTACCTGTTCGCAACGAGGGCACGGTAAGGCGGCTGTGGGAACGTCTTTGTCGAGTGGTGAGCAACAACGGCAATCTGGTGCAACGGCAACATCGGGATGGTTGGGAGCATTCGATTTGGCGCAAGAACGGCGTTGGGCAGCGTAGACAGCAGCTCCTTTCTCCTCGAATCCGACCTTCCCTCCTTTGATTCCTCTCTCGCTCAGCCCCTTCACCCGCTCGGATCCCTCTCCCTCGGGCTCGCTAGCCGCCGGCCTCCCCCAAAGTCTCTCGGAGGGAGGTCGTTCGAGCTTCGCAACCCGATCTCTCGCATGCTCGCTTGTTGATTCTCCCTGAAGTCTCTCAAGGGAAGATCTCCGAGTTCGCCGTGTCCCTCGATGGAGCTTGTGGCCTACTATTTATAGGCGAGGGGGGCGGCCGGTCGACGAAGCTTCGACCGCCGGTCCTCGCGCACCGAACGGCCTCCGCTGGCCAAACCGGCGTCCCATCCATGCTTATCCAGAGAAGTGTGCTCGGCATTGAAGGTGGCCATTAATGGCGCCTGAGATCTGTCATCTCCGGCCGACGTCGGCCTACCCTCCTCGGCCGTAGGTTGCCTTCGAGTGCGTGAGTTGCAGAGGCGTAGGGGGAAGAAGGGAGAAGAAGGAAGAAGAAGAGGAGAAGGGGGCCGGGCTTTGGGGAAAAAAAAACTAGGCCTAGGCTTGTGAAGGGGAGAGAAAAAAGGAAGGGGGCTGGGCCTGGGCCCCGATGGGCTGCCGATTTTTTTATTTTCTTTTGTTTTTACTATTTTTTGTTGCTTTTATTATTTATTATTATCTAAAAAAAATTAAAAGAGACTAAGGCCTAATTAAAAAAACCTAATCAAAATTTAGGTGTCAACAGCTGCCCCTCTTTGAAGGTGAGTTCGTAGAGGTTGCATTAAAAAAAAAACCTAATACCTAAATTTTGTCTATACATATGCAATAGATTATATTTTATTTGGAACATATTGTCCTAAGCAATATAATATTACACATACTAAGACAAATAAGAAGATACCTGTAGTTAGTTATCGGGAGTGAGTGAGATAGGGTGTGAACCCCGAGTTTTGGCAAGTATCAAGGCATCATCTTACCTATTGCATGAGGAGATTACTTCTCCAGGACCCGAACCATTCTTTGGTTGCCTGTTGGAGCAATAAGTGGTTTGTCTAGGACCCAAACCTTTCTTCGGTCACCTGTTAGAGTAATAAGTTGGTTTGTCTAGGACCCGAACCTTTCTTCGGTCGCCTTGACGGGGAATTGCTTTTCCAAGACCCGAACCTTTCTTTGGTCGCTTTGACGGGGAATTGCTTTTCCAGGACCCGAACCTTTCTTCGGTCGCTTGTTAGAGCAATAAGTTGGTTTGTTTAGAACCCGAACCTTTCTTCAGTCGCCTTGACGGGAGATGCACCGAGCTTTCTCAGGGCATCTGCTTGTTGGGAGATAGTACTTGGATGATCACAAGTATAAAACTCTTGAGGGATACCTGGATGATCACAAGTATCGAAGGGGTACCTGGACGATCACAGGTACAAACTCTTGGTACATGGAATATCGAGGACGTACTTGAGATATTCGTAAAAGTCTTGTGCCTCCTAGTAGTTAGAATATCGAGGACGCGCCTCGGCTATTCATGAAGGTCTCTCATTTTCTGGTAAAGGGGAATATCGAGGACGTGCCCCGCATATTCATGAAGGTCTCCCACCTCCTAGCAACATAAACTTAAATGTAGTACAAGGCTTACCTAGATGGCCGCAGGTGCACAACACAGTGGAATGCTTGAACAGCTACTAGTATTTAACGATGCAATTTTGAGGACAACTCGAACAGATCAAGTGTCATGGAAAGGAGTATTCGAATGGTGGCCAATACTTAAAAACAAAAGGATACTTGGACAGTCATAAGCATCCAAACTCAAGGGACGACTCGAATAAGTCGAGTGTCAAGAAGAGAGCACATTGATAATGGTAGGTACTTTAAGACAAAGAGATACTTGGTCAGTTACAAGTATCAATACTCTGGGGACAACTCCAACAAGTCGAGTGTCAAGAAAAGGGGAGTACCCGACAAGTGGTGAGTACTCAAAGACAAGGGGATACTTAGATAGCTGCAAGCACCCAAACTAAAGGGACGACTCGAATAGGTCGAGTGTCAAGAAGAGAGTACCTGGACAAATTGGGATAGGGATATGCTTACCTAGCAATCTCTAATCTCTAAGAGTATGTCTGCTATTTGCACAATATGCGCACATGATTGTATATGCTGTAAATTCATGAATTTAAATGTGATTCATGCATGACAAGTTTGTCAGTTTTGTATCATCTGAGTTCCACTGGAGAAGATTTTGAAAGACAACATTTATTTAGAATGTAGATGTCTTGAGTATGCCAGATGAGGGACTTTCAATCTGAAAGGACTTTTAGCTCACTCTCATGGAAAAGGCTATCCTGACCATTGATGCAGGATTTATAAGGACCACACTATCTCACTGCCATCATGTCAACAGGGGTCCGAGTATTCTCACAAACGGTACAACTTTACCAATGTGAGAGGTCTTTGTTGAAATTGTGATGAAGACTTGGTCAACGGCTCATCAAATGGGACTGTCGAGGTCGAAGTCGATGGACAAAATGTTGCACGAACATCTCTGGGTTTACAAGTCAAGAACCCTGCAAAAAGAGATAGAGTAATCTTGCTCGTACTTCTTCAAGCGATGCTTATAAACATATGAAATCCTACGTTAATTGAAGTGCCCCTAGTTTGAAGAGACTTTTACAATGGGATGCAATGTTGACTTGACTCATGTGTAAAAGGGCGAGAGCTGGTGATTGCCTTCGCATTTGTCACCGGTCTTTCTTCTCATTGTCAGATAGAGGCTCTATCAATTGAACCACAACAACAACTTTTTCTTGGCTGTATTTTTGATTGGAGGGCATTGGCCTTACTTTTACCAGGCACACTACTTTTTTATGCTCCTATTTTTTTTACTCCAATTCTTCATTTATGGGCATTGACCTTACTTTTTACCAGGTACACTGCTTTTTTATGCCCCTGTTTTTTTTTTTTTTTGTCGGAGGAGGAACCGGCCTAGGCAAGTTCAATCAAAGCACCATTATTAGACTCTGGAGTCTTCATCTTCAATAGGCGCTCTGGGCTATGGCAGTAACTTCTATTTTGCCTCCATGTGAGGGTGAAATTACAGACTCAATTGGGTTGTACAATGAATACAAATGCATAGAGAAAGAATTGCTCTTCGTCATTCTAGGGCACTTAAATTAACATGAGTGTTCATATGCAATAAGGACACCCGAAGATTGATGCAAGTACGAGCAAGAAAATTTCTATCTCTCTTCTCACTTTGTGATGCTGCTTCGCCTCGATCTGCCCTAGTGTGGGGTGGTTCTTGACAAGGATAGGAAAAAAATTTCATCAATGTATGGGGCTCAATGGGGTGAGCAATGAAATGCCTCTCACTCTTTTGGTTATCGTACCATTCGCGAAAGAACTCTTTACCCTGCAATCATGGAATCTTCTACACTCCTCTCACAAGTGTATAGATGGGGGACTGTGTGTAGGATATGGCTTGCCTTTCATCATTCTGACGCACCTCATCCAGCATGCTCAATTAATCTTGTATTCTTCACTTAGATGTCTATTCTAATAGTCCTCAGTGGAATCAATGATCTAGATAGACAAAATCGACATGCAACATTTTGAATATGATGGAGTTTGAACTCTTCAAAACAAGTGAATGGTTTTGACTCAAAAAAGACCGTATTGACAACTTTAAAGGCTAACATAATAGTGTTTCCAAATATGTTAAATTTTGAACATCAAAAGGGTTATTTGCAAATGGGTGTCGATGGTTGTCCTTATTGATTAGGGATATGGCACATGAAGGATCAGCCGAGGTTGGGGATCTGATCGAGCATCTTTGTTTTTGCCCTTACAGAAGAGAAGATGAAAAAGTAGATCAATCAGTCTAGCGAGTTGAGGCCTGAAGATTTTCTATCATTTGCTTTGGTGATTACTCAGGATGCCATTTCGCTTACAAGAGCTTATTAGAGTTTGACATGTCTTTCCTTGATTTGTTATCCGCATTTTTTACGGTCAAGTGATCTTGCAACAGATAAAATGGATCATGTTAGTCAAAAGCTCTTTCAAGAGTCGAATAACTTGGAAGTGATACAACATTACCCTTCACTGGATTAGATGGACCTGAAGTGCAAATAGGACATGAAGTCCTATGTCTTTTGCTTCGTTAGGTCATCTGCTCTCTCGTAATTTGCAGGCGCAAAGAAGCAAATTTTTTTTTTAATTTTTTAACCAAGCAGCTAACTGCCACGTCGGGGATTCGAACCCCCGACTTTGGACCATTTTGCTTCTTCCCGGATACCACTCGGCTAAAGGCGCCAACGGTGTCCGTAGGGCGCTTCTTTTTTATTTAACCAACTATGTTCTTGGACGTCACGTCCTTTCATACCAAGTTAGGTAAATTGATATGGGTCATTTGATTTGTCCAAATTAACCATTAAGCTTGCTTCTTGAATCCTATGCTTCCTATCAATAGGAGAAAGTATGTCAAAAGTGAGTTCAGATACTAGGAGTATTGGAAACAATACCAAATTACTCTTCCCCAGAGTTTATATTTGCTGACTTCTAGGGATATTTGAATGTCAATGACGGCCTTTTGTTTTCGACACAGTTCAATGTCTCTTTTGATTGGCCCTCCTCATTTGTGGCCCTGTGTACATGATTGATGATTTGCAATGCCTTCCTTTTGTGGAATTCTGTCTTTGACCATATGACCATTAGCAGCATTGAGTAAAGTCATGCTTCAAGCTTCTATGGAATCTGATATGGACAATCAAAGCCTCTAATTTCTCTGATGGCAATTACTTCTTGCGAGAGCCTGCGTCTGGAATAAAAAGTGAAGCTTCCAGATTCTAAGATTGTTGACTGGGATAGAAGGTTCCTTCTAACCAGACCGGTTCTTGAATGACGCGTCCTTTACACCGAGCTGGGCGAAATTGACATGGATTACTCTTTCACGTCTGCCTGGGTAATGTCGATTTGCTCAAGTTATGCTATTGAATTTGCTACTTGATTTTCGACACTTCTTTAAATGCTAGCGATTATCATTCATTTTTCTTCATCGAGTCAACTAAACACACATTTTTTATGATGGTGGAAACACATCACTCATATATAAAGGTGCATAGGCATTTTCATTTTGATAGAGAAGTGCTTGGCAATGCCAGACAATGAACATCTTTCAAGGGTAGTACTTTTTCACAACATCGGAATTAACTGATTTAGAGAATTCTCGCCCATCCATCTCAGTTAGAATCAAGGCTCCTCCAGGGAGTATCTTCTTTATTACATAAGAACCCTTGTAATTTGGGGCGAACTTTCCTCCAGGCTCTGGAAAGATTGGCAGTGTCTTTCTCAAGACTAGCTCGTTTACCTCAAAGTGCTTAGGTCACACCTTTTGATTGAACGATCGAGCTACCCTCTGCTGGTAACACTGACCATGACAGAGGGCTTTCAGTCGTTTTTCGTTGATCATATTCAGTTGCTCAAGCCTTTGTTGTGTCCATTCTTCCTTGGACAATCCTGCTTGGGATAAAATTCACAGGGAAGGGATTTCTACTTTCACGGGCAAAACTGCCTCCATGCCGTAAACCAAGGAAAAAGGCGTCGCCCCAATGGAAGTTCGAATCAAAGTTCGATATGCTGTTAGTGCGAAGGGTAACCTCTCATGCCAATTGCAATAGTTTTTAGCTGTTTTGGATAGGATTCTCTTGATGTTCTTGTTGGCGGCTTCCACGACTCCATTCATTTGTGGACGATAAGGGGACGAGTTCAAATGTTGAATTTTGAACTTAGAAAACAATTGATCAATCAACTTGTTGTTCAGGTTTGACCCATTGTCGGTGACAATAGCTTCCGGTACACCATAACGGGCGATTATGTCACGTCTGATGAATTTCATAACGTTTCGTGCAGTTACGTTTGCATAGGATGCAGCTTCGATCCATTTTGAGAAGTAATTGATTGCGACCAAAATGAATTGGTGCCCGTTTGATGCCTTCGGGTTGATTGGGCCAATTACATCGATGTCCCACATTGAAAATGGCCATGGCTCAGATAACTGGTGCAATTCAATTGGAGGGACATTTATCTTATCCCCGTGAATTTGACAACGATGACAACTTTGCACATGCCGAGCACAATTGCTCTCTAAGGGGAGCCAGTAATAACCCAACCTCATTATTTTCTTGGCCAACATATGTCCATTCATGTGAGGGCCACATACTCCTCCATGTATTTCTTGCATTATTTGTGTAGCTTCATTCGCATCCACGCACCTTAACAGGATTGAGTCATATGATCTTTTGTACAAATTTTCACCGCTGATGAAGAACCTCGAAGCCATTTTCATTAGGTATTTTCAATCAGAGGGAGTGCTTCCTTTAGGGAATTTCTGCCTTTTGATGTATTTCATGATGTCATAATATCAGGGCTTCCCATCGGGTTCTTTAGTTATAGTCATGCAGTGGGCCTGTCTTGTCAAGACTTCAATTTTCAAAGGCTCTACTTCTAACCCCTTCGTTACTTGTAACATAGATGATAGTGTTGCTAGTGCATCATCAAACTGGTTACGAATTCTAGGTAGGTATTCAAACAAGATGTCCTAGAATTCTCCTACCAATTCTTTCAAGTAGTCGTGATAAGGCACTAGTTTGGCGTCTCTTGTTTCCCACTCGCCCACAGTCTAGAGGATAATTAAGGCGGAGTCACCAAACACTTTTAGTTTTGACAATTCCATTCCAATGGCCGCTTGTAGGCCAAGGATGCATGCTTCATATTCAGCTATATTGTTGGTGCATGGAAACATCAATTTTGCAGCCACAGGATAATGCTGCCCATTTGGGGATATCAAGACCGCTCCAGTGCCTGATCCTGACAAATTTACAGTTCCATCGAAGAACATAGTCCATGTGTCCTCTTCTATTATTGAAATTCGGTCATCTGGGGAATGATCCTCGCATACTTCTTTAAGACAATCTGCTAACATATCAGCAATCACCCGACCTTTAACTAATTTTTGCGACATCACTTGGATGTCGAATTCTGAGATCAGGATTTGCCATTTGGCCAATTTTCCCACCAAGGCCGGGCAACCGAGCAAATACTTGATTGGGTCACTCTCAGTTACAAAAATTTCTGGTAATGCAAGGTATACTGCCGGAGTCTGTGCAACACCCATACCAATGCAGTGCATGCTTTTTCTGATTTGGAGTAGTTTTGTTCTGACGTGATGAACTTTTTACTCAAATAGTAAATGGCTTGTTCCTTCCCATCATGGGGTCCTTTCTATGCAAACATTGCACCTAGGGATTCACTGTTGATGGTAAGGTAGAGGGTCAAAGGGTGTCCTGGAGTTGGGGGTACTAAAACCGAGGATTTCATCAGGTACTGCTTTAAATTTTCAAACGCCAGTCAACAGTCATCATCCCATTTGATTTGTGCATCTTTCCTGAGAAGTTTAAAGAAAGGTTTTGTAGTTTCGGAAAGCTGGGAAATGAATCGCGCAACGTAATTTAATCTTCCCAAGAGACTCCGGACTTCTTTTACAGTCGAGGGAGGAGGTATCTCAAATATCGCTTTAGTTTTTGACGGGTCCACTTCTATCCCTTTACAGCTCACAATGAATCCAAGTAATTTGCCAGAAGTTGCCCCGAACACACATTTTGCTGGGTTTAAGCGCAACTTGAACTGGCGAAATCAATTGAATAATTTTTCCAAGGTCTTCACATAGTCCTCCCCATGTTTGGTTTTGGTGATCATGTCATCGGCATATACTTCAATTTCTTTATGCATCATGTCATAGAAAAGGGTGACCATGGCACGTTGGTAAGTTGCTCCAACGTTTTTTAGGCCAAAAGGCATGACCTTATAGTGAAAAGTCCCCCATGGAGTAATGAATGCCGTCTTTTCCTTGTCTTCCTCCTTCATTTTTATTTGGTTGTATCCTGAGAACCCATCCATGAAAGAGAAAAGTTTGAATCCAACAGTATTATCCACAAGAACGTCTATGTGAGGTAGCGGGAAATCATCATTTGGGCTTGCTTTGTTCAAATCGCGGTAGTCGACACAAATCCGGATTCAACCATCTTTCTTCTTCACTGGTACAATGTTTGCTACCCAACTAGGATATTACGAGACTTCGAGGAAGCCTACTTCCAGGAGCTTCATTACTTCTTCTTCAATCTTTTTTGACAACTCAGGCTTAGCTCTTCTTAGCCGTTGTTTCTTGGGGGCTACATCAGGGTTGGTTGGCAAGCTATGCTCCACGATCATTGGATCAAGGCCTAACATATCGGCATATGACCATGCGAATACATCTTGATACTTCTTTAGGAGGGCAATTAAGCTTGCAGCTTCTTCTTCAGGAAGGTTCGCGCCAATCTTTATCTCCCTTGGATCTTCCGTGTTGCCTAAATTGACAATGACGATATCTTCAGTAGTATGGGGCCTTGTTTCTTCGTGGCGCTTCCAATTCCGTTGAATTTCATCGGAATCATCAAAATCATCATCTGAGTCATCAAAATTGCTATCATGGCTACTTACGGTGTTGGTCTGGACCGTTCCCATATCCTCACCTACCACTAGATTATTCTCGAGCGGGTTTGCATCCATTTCCCTTGACGGTCATTCGTTGATCGCGCCCACGAAGAAGTCTTCATACTAGTCGCCAGCCACATCTCCTTGTGCTCCTGGCTTTGCAGATTTCAAATCCTCCATGCCTTCCCATCCATCAAGGACAATGTTGTGATGATGATCATAGAAACTTTGGGGGATTGAATAATTGACATAGTAATCAAATTTACCACTTGGTTGGCCCAAAGTGTCCATGATTGCCTTTCATGTACGCGCTTTCTTAGCATGCTCATGGAACATGGTACGGGTGCTAGGTACCACGAGGAGGTGATCCTTACCAAAACACAGCCACGGAAAGTGGAATGTGAATACCCCGGCATCCAAAAGATCTTGAACCTTATCTCTCAGGATGGTGCAGTCATTTAGCGAGTGTCCTAATTCCCCCGAATGATAATCACATTGCTTGGATGGATCATAGTCAATGAAGTACTCGGGAGCAGGATGGCTCAGTTCCCTACCGATTATCCCTTACTCTAGGAGGATGGGGAAAATAATGGCCATTGATTTAGGAAGAGGCGAATATGGCCGAGTGTTTCTTGGGGATGAGGGTAGCCGTGCCCCTCGCCAGATCGTGTTAGTAGGGTCCTCTTCATTTACTACCAACTCCTCATTATGATGAGAGCGGTATGCACGGGTAGCTTGAGTGAAGTTTTTTGTCAAATGGTGTACAGTCTCGCGTAATTCTTCGACTTGGTGTTGAAGCTGGATGAGCGAGAAGTTATCTTCTGTCTCTTCTAATTGCTCTTCCTCAATGGCACCTATGAAAATATCATCGAACATGGTGGTCATGTCATCTGGCCCCTCTTTCTTTATAAGTGAGGGCCAAGTTGTGTCTTCCTGGATTATGGGCAATTTCACGCTTTCGGGGTTGAACCATTTTGGAGTATTCACTTCCTCTTCCTCATGCATCATCCTGGCTGGGCTTGGGAAAGTTTCCTCGAGACGGGGGTATACAAGGCTGACTTTTTTCTTTGCTTTTCTATCCGGGGAATATCCTAAACCGATAATATAGGGCCTCCTTAGGGCTTCAATAGGCTGACGAATGCCCTGACCTCTTCTACCAAGCCCTTGTCCTAGAATGAAACTGTGTCCAACCATGATTTTTCCTACCATGATTGCAGCGCTTGATACCTTGGGGACGAGGGGCAAAGTCCCTTGAGTTTTGTGTATAGTAGACATGAGCTCGAACAATTGATAGCTGTCCTCGCTTTTGTCACTAAGTTCAACATAAGGGATGGCCGTCTCGTGGTAGATGCGGTGATCTTCTTCTCCTCGGACCGTAATCAGTTTTCCTCCAACCACGAACTTCACACTTTGGTGGAGGCTCCAAGGTACTGCTCCTGCAACGTGTATCCATGGGCGCCCTAAGAGGAAATTGAACGTAGCGGGGATATCCATCACCTGGAACAAAATTTTGAATATGGTTGGGCCAATTTGAATGTCGAGCTCGCTCTCTCCCACTGTTTCCTTCTTTGTTCCATCGAATGCTCGAACAGAAGTCTTGGGTGTCTGGATTCGTGATGTCTTTATTTTAAGACGACAGAGTGTTGCTAGTGGACATATGTTAAGAGCAGATTCATTGTCAATCAGTACTCGAGCGACGTGAGATGCATTGCACTTGACTGATATGTAGAGACCCTTGGTGTGTCCTCTACCCTCCTCGGGGATCTCTTTATCAGAAAATGCCATTTGATCTTTTAGAAGGATGGTACTGACAAACTCCTCGAGTTTGTCATGCTCAATCATTTTAGGAACATGTACTTCACTTAGTACCTTCATGAGAGATTTCTAGTGCTTGACAGATGTTTGAAGTAATTCTAGCAAAGAGATCTGTGCTGGTGATTTCCGTAATTGTTCCACCACGTTGTACTCACTAGCTTTAACTACGGCCAAAAACTCCTTAGCTTCTTCGTCAATGACGGGTTTGGCAGGCTGCGTATTGGCTTGAGCATAGGTTCGCTCAGATCTTGTGACTAAGCCAACATCGAGGTTATAGGACCACGGTACTGCATTTTTGCCTTCGTATTTGTAGGGCTGGGGGATCTCAATGACTATAGCTGCTTCTATTGTCGATGCTTGAACTATGGCTCCTTTCCCTACAAAGACGCCCTTAAATGGGGTGGAATCCTTCTTCTCCCTCTTTGCGTTTAGTGTGGCAAATTCTTCATCCCAATTGATGACGACTTGCAATATGGTAGAGACCATGCCGGTGTGGCCGGTGTGGCCGGCGTACATGATTATTCCAGCCTCTATCATTCTTAATACCCTTTCCTCCATTATTGCAAAGGGTGGTATTTCATCATCCGGATAATACCCGGTTTCTACTAGCCCTTGATAGATGTCAACCATATGTGCATTGACATTTCTGATTTGACTAGCTTCATAACTGAATATCATGTTTACTTTGTCAGCGTGATTAGGGAGCGGATTGCTTTGGACATTCAACTTTGTAGTTTGGAATGAGAAGTTAGTATTCAGCAAGTTTTGGATTCGATGCTTAAGGATGAAACACTCGTCAGTTGAGTGGCCTACTTCTCCCATGTGATAGTCACATTTTTTTGACGGGTCATAGCTGGAGAAGCTTTCAGTGTTGGGTCGCTTTGGCTCAATTGAGAGGAGGTTCTTGTTTCGGAGGATTGCCAAAACCTGTGATAGAGATCCAGGAAGCGGAGTGAATTGTCTTCTGTTGTTGTAGCGCTGGGGTGGTTGACGACTAGTGGTCTGTTGTTGGCCTGTACTTGTCTGAACGGTCGGGAGGTGACCGGTATTTGCAGTGTAGGTTGCATTGACATCTACTAGGGGTTCTTTGTCTTTTTTCAGGCCGAGCCTTCTACTGACGGGTGCAGGTTCAGTGAACCAGCCATCCCTTAACCCTATCTCAATCTGCTCTCCTACTGGAATGAGTTGATTGAATGATTCAGCGATCGTAGTCACCATTCGGTTGCGATATTCATAGGGGAGGGTTTTGATGAACATTTTTCTTAGTTCAAAATCAATTGGTTCGGGACTAATCTGGGCGGCTAGATTCCTCCATTTAATAGCATATTCTTTAAAAGATTCATGCTTTTTCTTTTCCGTGCACTCGAGATCTTCACGAGAAGGGGTGATATCCATTATGAACTTGTACTGCTTAAGGAATGCTTCACTTGCTTCACTCCATGTTTCGAGGAGGTTTATATTTTTTGTGATGTACCACCTCAGGGTGGGACCTACCAGGCTTAACTGGAACAACTGGATCATTAAAGGTTCATTATTAATGTACTGGGTCATTCGAACCTAATACATCTGCAAGTGAGCTCTTGAGCAGGTCGTGCCATCGTATTTCTCGAACTCAGGCATTTTGAATTTTTCCGGCATTTTGACCTTAGAGTAGATGGAGAGGTCTGTTGGAGTAGGATCTTGAAGGCCCTGCAATTGTTTTAGCCTCTCTTCAAGTTTTTCAAGGCATTTGTCATGTTCAGTCTTAGACAAACTGTTGGGCTTTGCTTTCTCGACTACGATTTGGTGCGCATCATCCTCCAATTCGGGCATCTTATCATCGGTATCTCTTCCTTGATCACCTCGGGTAGACGATTGTGGTAACAATACTTCGATTGAGGCTGGGGCGGGAGCCAATTTGCCTTGGATGGAATCTATCTGCTTTGAGAGTTGTTGAAGCACATTGAAGACTTGTTTCATTTCACTTTCCATAATCTCGACACGGCTTGGTAAATTTTCTTCGGCCATTCTAGCTTTTGGATTTGGTGAATACGACTATAACGTGATTACCTGGTAGCATAGAAAATGGAGAAAATGTAAATGAGGGAAACACATGAAAAACTAGCTCATGGCAAGGGTCGAGTCATTCTTATTTATTAACATGAGATTTATACAATGCTAAAAAGGGCTTTTTACACCAGTTAGAACGACCCTAGATATTCACATTAGAAATATTCACATCAAAAGTCCCGCTGCCCATTTTTATATGCGAGGGGAAGTTCCAGTCTTGTGAAGCCACTTGCTTCTTCGTACTAGCTTCGATACGTGTCTCCTGCTCGTCTCCAAGCTCTTCTCAAGAGATTCGATTCGCCCTTGCAGGATAATTTTATCAACTACATCGGGGATTACTGGTTGCAGCTCCTTGGGAATTATATGGTTGAGGATGTAGAATGCTGATGCATGATGAACTTTTTCTTGTCCCTTTAACCTTCTGGGCACGACGATCTTTTCAATGTAACATCTACTCCATGCGTTCTAAATTATGCGGATCTCCTCTAAGTAGTTGTAGTCTGTACGGGTGAAAAAGATTTGGAACAATCCTGATTTGAGCGGTGGTGGGATTTCTTGGAGGACCCTATACTGACGAGCCACCCTATATGGATAATATGAGGTAGCTCCGGAGAGGCCCAGCAACGGGATGGCGTTGTAGTAATTAAGCGCAAAGTGCGCCTCTCCTGCAATGAACCATTTAGCTCGCCATAGGAATGTCTCAGGGACCGGGTTTTTTAGCAAGTTAATCCACCGAGAATACTCTTCATTAGGAGAATATTTTTCCAAGGTTTGAAACTTTTGTAATGGGTGTTTAAACTCATTGATTTCAAATATTTGCATGAGGTGCCCAAATCCTTTGATATGGGAAAAGAACCACATTTGTAAAATTTTTGGAGCGGCCCTCATGATTTTTTCTTTTTGGTCCTTGAAACGATTAAGGGATAAAAACGTTTCGGCTAAAACCATGTTCACATATCCTGCTCCAAAAATGACTTGATTTATCACCCATGTGATTGAAGGATTTATAGCATTCTTTCGATGGGTAAAGATAATAAAACCAAAGAATACTAAGAGGAAGATCTTGGCTTTTTGGGTCATTGACTGTTTTTCAAAGCATTCAGTTAAAGATGATAGCGGAAAAGCATTGTTGTTGGCTTGAGCAATTTCTCTTATCGAATGATTTTTTAGAAACCGTGATAGACTAACCACAGGGTCAATGCCGATTGGTGGCTTGGCAAGCTCGCTTCCCAGGGGCATTCCTATGGCGAGACTGTACTCTTAAAGTCAGAGTCAGTTCAAATTTGCCGAACATGAAGGTGGATGTTTCAGGGCACCAGAAATGTGGTAGTGCTTGCATGACCCTAGAGTGGATATTGATTTTGAGCAATGGGAGGAGATGACCAATTCTTGCTTTGACGCACTCTTGGTTGGGCTGATCTAACTGCTTCCACCATCTGAGAAGCTCTCCCTTTGGGGTAGGAATGAATTGGATATCAATTCTTCCCATCGCATATAAGAACGGGAAATACACAACCTGACCCTATTTTGCCATGAGCCAGAAAGACTGAGTAAAAGTAAATAAATTACTTTGCTTTTAAAGAAAATGGCAAGTACAAAGACATATAAATGGGACATGTGGCTCGATTTCTAACTAAGAAGGCTTGTTGAAATTAAAAGGGTATCCGCCCATCGCAGTCTCGCGTTAGCAACATACCCCCTTAACCTCGGCTAAGAAATTCGGGGAAAAGAAACGCAACCTCTACATCGCAATCTCGCGTTCGAGGTCACATCTTTCTTAACACCATCCTAGAAATCCTATGGCGGCCCAGGTTCAGCGGCCAGGTTGTGTGTGCCATGTGTAGTGTTTAAAATAATAAAGCAAGCACAACAGTTTATAATCACAAAATAATCTATTAAAATAAATTTCTAAGCTTTTGACCTACATAAAGAAAAAAAAACCTAAGTCAATAAAGAATTTAAACAAGACAAAAATGGCCTAAGTCTTCAAAGTCCCCAGCGGAGTCACCAAGTTATCGCAACCTTTTTTTCCAGGACGCCTACGATCGGGTATGGGTGCCTAAGGAGGCTAATGGCTCGGCAGAAATTAGTTATGCCTAGACACTCCCAAGTCCACCAAATCACGACTTAATGGTCCAAGTTTTTAACCTATAAATCAATTTTTAAAATGGAGTCGCCACTAATCGATTTGGGGTGGATTGATTAGAAACCCAAGTGAAGTATCGGGAAAAATACTCACTCCTGCGCAACCAGAGAAATTAGGATCGGGGACTTGATTACACTAGTTAATCATTAATGCCCTTTTGGTACCTAATCCTATTTAAACCCTAAGGTTTTTTGGATGTTCAAGGGATTTTCCATGTATTTTTGGGAGGAAAACATTTTTTGAGTCTTTTTCTAATTTTTTGGACATAAAAGGGATTTTTTTTTTGGATTTTTTGGTATTTTTGGTATTTTTTGGAAAAATACAAGTCCTTTTGGCATTTTCTAATTTTTTTTGGCTTTTTAATGAATTTTTGGCTTTTTTTTTTTTGGATTTTTGGCATTTTTTGGAAAAAAAATATATTATTTTTTATTTTTCTCGATTTTTCGGAAAATAAAACATTTTTCGACATTTTTTTAAATATTTTTCGATTTTCTGGAAATTAAAACATTTTTTAATATTTTTTTCGAAAATAAAACACTTTTGATTTTTTTAAAATAAAATATTTTTTTATTTATTAGAATATTATTTTATATTAAAATAACAAAAATAAAACCGACCCGGTCGGTTCCGCGGTTGGTTTCGACTCGAGTCGTTGACCCGAAAAACAAGCAGGCCGCTTACGCGGCCCGACTCATTTTTTTATTTTTTTATTTTTTTTTATCAAAACGGCCCGATGGCCTATCGTTTTGGGAGGGATCCACCCGATCCGATGACTCGGCCAAACCCCACCCGATCCGGCCCGAGTTCCAGCGATGACCCGGTTCCCACAAGGAACCCTACCCAACCCGGATCCGACTCCACGACCCGGTTTCTAGCTGCCCCAAATCGCGCAAAAACCCTACCCGGCTCCTGGGAAACCGAGTCGGACGGACCCGTGAGCTGACCCGGTTCCCGGCCTCCTTTCTCCTTCGCTCACTCGCGGCGCTGGTGAGGGGGAGAAGCGTCACCGGCGACGATAGTAGCGACGGCGGCCACAATAGTGGCAACGACAGGTTAGACGGCGACGACATGACCGACGGCAGTAACAAAACGGTTATGGCGAGGATGAGCGAGGACGGGTCTGTGCCGGTGTGGTTAACGACGGCACGATTCAAAGAAAAAGGGGGGGGGGGGGAAATGCGACGGCAACGATGCGAACGAGCACGGCCTTTACTTGTTCGCAACGAGGATACGGTAAGGCGGCTGTGGGAACGTCTTCGTCGAGTGGTGAGTAGCAACGGCGATCTGGGGCAACAACGACGTCGGGGTGGTCGGGAGCGTTCAGTTTGGCGCAAGAACGGAGTCGGGCAGCATCGACGGTAGCTCCTTTCTCCTCGAATCCGACCTTCCCTCCTCCAATTCCTCTCTCGCTCAGCCCCTTCACCCGCTCGGATCCCTCTCCCTCGGGCTCGCTAGCCATCGGCCTCCCCCGAAGTCTCTCGGAGGGAGGTCGTTCGAGCTTCACGACCCGATCTCTCGCGTGCTCGCTCGTTGATTCTCCCTGAAGTCTCTCAAGGGAAGATCTCCGAGTTCGCCGTGTCCCTCGACGAAGCTTGTGGCCTGCTATTTATAGGCGAGGGGGGCGGCCGGTCGACGAAGCTTCGACCGCCGGTCTTCACGCACCGAACGGCCTCCGCTGGCCGAACCGGCGTCCCATCCACGCTTATCCAGCGAAGAGTGCTTGGCATTAAAGGTGGCCATTAATGGCGCCTGAGATCTGTCATCTCCGGCCGACATCGGCCTACCCTCCTTAGCCGTAGGTTGCCTTCGAACGCATGAGTTGCAGAGGCGTAGGGGGAAGAAGGGAGAAGAAGGAAGAAGAAGAGGAGAAGGGGGCCGGGCTTTGGGGAAAAAAAACTGTGCCTGGGCTCGCGAAGGGGAGAGAAAAAAGGAAGGGGCTGGGCAAGGCCCCCCGATGGGCTGCCGATTTTTTATTTTCTTTTGTTTTTACTATTTTCGTTGCTTTCATTATTTATTATTATCTAAAAAACAAAAATTAAAAGAGACTAAGGCCTAATTAAAAATCTAATCAAAATTTAGGTGTCAACACTATGAAAGATGTCACCAAAGTATATATTAGAGGCGAAATGGGAAATTTCTGTTCCATAGGAGTTTTTTTTTTTAGTTGAAAACGGGTGATTTTTTTTTCATTCATTCTTACGATAATTACAAGACAAAGGGAAACAAACTTCCAGAGGAGATTTAATAAAACTAACTTTGGGTTTTATTCCTTCACTTCAAAATGTCTAAGAACAGGCATCGTTCTAAATTATAGATTAATTGGTTAGGTTCATGCTTATTATGCCATAAATTGATACCTATCAAATCCCTAAATGAAGGACATTATGAAGACGAGATACAATATCATACTTCAAAACTGTGATAATATCATAATTTGAGTTTTAGTACGCTTTTTGGCCCTGATTACTTTGATTATTTCATGACTAATACTTTCTATCCGCAGCAACATGGGGGCTTTACCTAGTATTGTCACAAGACAAAAAAGAAGTGATGGAAAGACGGAACTAAGTTATTGTTCCAGCCTTTTAGGTAAAGCAACTGTTTTTGACTGCCGGAGTGGGTTGAGATATTTGGTGGGTACTTCAAGGATCTTATTTACATCTAAAATAGGACCATTTGCTACTTATTTTATGTACTCTTGTCTAGTGATTGCACATATATTATTCTTAGGGTGCCCCATATTAGAGAGTGATGTCTATGATTTTGGTGTGGTTCTCCGGAAATTATGATCGGAATGAGAGTCATGAAAGTTGGCCTCCGGTCAACATGACCTTGTCGATTATGTTCAACCACGTCTAGGTAGGACAATAATGTTTTGCAAATTGATGGGTCCAGCACTTAGAGAGTTCTCAGGAGAAATGCCCAGATTGCTTTCAAGTTGGTTGTTCGCTGCCTTAGCCTAGATCCAAAAAGCTCGTCCCCGACGAGTGAAGCTATTGAAGTTTTGAAGGCTCTCCAAGATCTTCCATATCAAAAAAGCTATCAAATTATTCAGAACGAGAAAGGGGAGGCTGGCAGTGGAATATCATTTATATATAACTAGGGTTGCCATCAACAATGGCTTCAATGTCCGAGCACCGTTCGATTAGGCACCCTGGTATCATGTTAATATCAATCTCGAATCATTAGAATTAGTCTTCTTTTATTTTATTCAAATACAGTCTAATATACTTCTCGAATCATCATGTTGTTATTTCCTCTATAAATTATTGGGAAAAATATAAATGAGCACATGAAGTGCTTTCATTTTCTCAAATAGTAAACTTTGTGTCAAAAAAGGGGTCTAAAGTAGACATGTCGGTCTCAAATAAGGGCATGAAGTGACCATATCAATTTCAAATTGTTGGAGCTAGGGTTATTACCTAAAGGAGGTGAATAGGTAATTAAGTGGAATTTAAAAACAATTGAATTCAATATTTCAAATGACCAACGTATAAAGATTAACTGTGCAGTGATCAAACTTTACAGTGTGCAATAAACTATCAAACAAAATAAACGAGAGATTAAGGGATAGAAAAAGTGACACATAATAGTTATAGTGGTTTGGTTGATGATAACAACCTATTGGCTTCATTTCACTAGAGAATCAATCAAAGTTACAAAGTATGAGTACTCTTTGCTCTAGTATGTCTCACAGTCTCACCAACAACCTCTCAAAAATTACAAATTATCCTCGCCAAGACAAGTATGTAATATCGAAGCTCTCTTTTGACTTTTGAATTGTAGACTTCAAATCTTGTCATTCCTTTAGCGCCACAATCTCTTTTTATACTCCTCAATATCGAAGCTGATAGTTGGATAGAATCTTTGAGCATCATTCATCCAATCAGCCTAATAAACCTGAATGACACAAGAAGATCTTATTGCTTCTAGGATTGCAAGATTAGAGTCTCAATGTATGAGTCCTTTGGTTCAAACATCTGCAAATAATATAGTGAATAATATATTAAGGATAGCTTGGGCACCATCAAAATCACTTGAAAATATTTTCTCCAACACCTTTTTCTTCACAAATTATTCTGCCCATTTTCTTCACAGATTATTTAGCTTGGACACCTAAAGGTTTTAAGGTTATCGATGGCCATTTTATGACTAGGTCTTGAAATATACTTCTTAACACTGTGCATACTCGGTGCTTGTTATTCCAATGTTCTTCAATAATATTATAAGTACTTTCCTCTAAAATTTTGTTGCCAAAACCCATTTAGGTGGCCAATAACCGTCCATCATCGTGTTTTAACAACTGGACATGTGGCGGTCCATTGTTACATTTCTTCCTCGTGAGAAGCACGTGATGACAAGGTTAATTTGGAGTATCAACGGATTTTCTAGGAAAACTTCAATGTGGTCAACCTTTGAATTTCTTCATTAATTTCATCTTCAACCTGTAGCCATCAAAAGGAAGAAAAATAAATACAAGTACCACAAAATTCATAAACCTATGTTTTCGGATAGCAATTCAATTTTAAATATTCCAATTAAACCAGTTTAGTTCTAAACATTTTTCTATTGGTACTAATTAAGTTCATTCGGTAAATTTATGTCAGAAATTACTAATGTGGATGCCGGTAATTCTATGTGATATGACTGGCACCGACGTAAATATTTTTATATAACTTTTTAATTATTTCTATGAATTTTTTTTATTCTTTTAAAAAAATTTCCCTTTTTTTTTTTTCCTTCTTTATCTTTCTCCAATCACCTTCGGCAGGTGGAGGTTATTGGCCATAGGCGTGATTGGGCCTCGCTTGGATGAGGCCCCTTGCTAACGTTAGAAGCCAGCAAGGCCACCCCTCACCAAATCTAGGAAGGGGACCCTGTGACAAGGGCGACCTCACCCGAATGGTGAAGGACCTCGTCCCGGCAAGGCTAGCCCTTGCTGGAGGTCGACGAGGGTTGACGAGCACTAGGAAGCCCTTGCCGCCCTCACCGACCCTTCCTAAGGTTGGCAAAGGCTAATTCTCGCCTTTGGTTGGGAAGGGCCATCCCCGCCCTCACCTTCGTTCGTGACCTCCACTAGATGGAGGCCAAGGGCGGAAAATAAGGAAGGAAGAAAATAAAGGAAAGGAAAAAAAGAAAAGAAGGAAGAGAGAAGGAAAAAAAAAGAAATGGAAAAAATAACAAGGAAAAAATTATAAAGATTCAGAAGAATAATTAAAAAATTATATAAAAATGCCTACGTTAGCATCGATTGTACCACATAGGACGACCGGTGTCCATGTCAACAATTTCCAGTATAAATTATCCAAATGGACTTGATTGTATCAATATGAAAATGTTGAGGATTAAATTAATTCAATTGAAAGGTCTATAGCTGAATTAGTACTAATGCAATAGATTTATGGCTTTTTTGGTACCTTTCCCTAGCTAAATGTGATAATAAAGGTGGGGCATAATGCTAATGAAGTTGACTTTCATCGATATTATGATAAGATTGGACTTTCAACTTGAGGGAAATTGTGGCTCCAATAAGTTATGCTCAATTTAGACTATGGTTCGATTTTTATGAAATCTAACAAATGGGAAATGGAGATGTGGTGAAAGGTTTCTTTGATCATACTTATGTTTTGATGATGTCGTGTAAGCGAATAATTAGGGGGCACGTGGTTTGCATAAAATTAACAATTTGGAATTTTTTTTCCTAATTTTGATTATTTATATCACTTGGAAAAATGAATTCATAATTTTTTTATAAATAGTTATTATTAATTAATATGTTGTTGTAATTACTCATTTTCCTAAATGATATTAAAAAAATCAAAGTTAGAAAAATCTTTCTTCAAATGTTGCGAAATAAATGCACCCTTAGATGAATTGATTTATAAGATTCTACACAGTATGATTTTGTGTATATCAAGTGTCATGATGTTGGGTATATGGCTACAAATATTTGTAGATATATTATACTGAGGGGAAAAATGGGTTGATTCCCTAGGTGATGACTACACTTTAAAGTGACGTACATTAGTGCTGCGAACTTGAATTATTGTCCTCCGACGCATTGGACTTTAGATTTACTTGCAATTGCTGGACTCTCCGCTTTTTTTTCCTTTATTTATTTATTTATTTATCAATTCCTATTGTCTCTTCATCTATAAGCAATGGATCATCAAAGTGTTTTTTTTTTTTTTTTGATAACCGAGGATCCGCCCTGAGCCCCCTTTCCCTTACGCTATTCGGGTCATACAGCCCTCCGGTGCCCGGTGGCACCGGCGGACCTTGCCAAAGCTATTGGGATGACTATACCTTAGGGTAAGCTGGCCCAACAACCCATTGCCAGGAGCCCCCACTTAAATCACTAGCAACGCGGGAATTCAAACTCTCGACTGCATTGAAGTAGGAGATAATGAATACCAACGCAGCTGCCCACGGGTAGATTGGAGCATCCAAGAGTTGATCGATAGAGGTAGCTATTCTATCTTCTTTGCATCTAACTCATGCCATATGCATAAGGTCTTCATATTTTTCCAACTTAGGTTTTATTTTTAACAAAATCAATGACATCCTCGATCACGAGTGTTTAGAATTCATGTTATGCAACAAGACCTTTCTTTTATAACCTGTCTCCATTCTATGCAAGTGAAGGAAGACAATAGTAATGAGAGATCACCTCGGTTGCCAATCACAATTTGGACCATTGAATGCGGTGAGTTTCTCCTATAAATTTAGGCACGTACTATACACTCGGTGAATAATTTCTGCAAGCAATTGGACAACAACTTCTAGAGATGGACATGAGCAAGATGAAATGTCAGTTGGATTTTCTCGAAAATAACCCATTTTTCTATCCATTAATAAATAATAATTTTTTTATTTAAAAAAATTATTATATCTGCCCATTACCAGTAAATATAATGGACAAACTTATCTTATTTTCATGATTTATTGGACTTTCTCTAGCTAATTGATACATTAGGTATTCTCTTCAGCCATATATTGTTATATAGATGAACTCAGCATTATATCTAACATTGCCCTTATATTTTCTGTATATTAAGGGAAAATTATGTTTTATTTCGCTCTTACTTCACTTTTGGAATCGTACTCAAGTAAAATAAAGATTTTGAGCGAAAGAAAAGGATGTTTCGATATGCTCACTTTCATTTGCTATTTCTCACATTGACTTTCACCACACACAACTCATGAAATGTATGACAAATTTGACTATAAAAGGACATTAATAATGTGATAACTTTTGAATGTCACTCATTTGGTACTATAACATTTCAAGTGATCACTTGAAGGGCTTAACTATAAAACGAAAAAATTAAAAAATGTTCACTCGACTTATCCCGACTATTTTACTTGAAGATGGCTAGCTGACTAGATGGCCATAAGCTTAAACTTATTCTTCTTATTGAAAGTACATAGATTCTTTGTTAGTATTTATTGATCAATTATATTTAAGAGTGAAGGTTTTTGCTTCGCCACAAAAGATGGAAACTCTGTTGTGCGCCTGTATCCATCAAAAGAATCAAACCCATGGGGGAAGGGGTATGAAATATAGTATAATAAAATATGAAAATCGATTAATCTTCTTTTAGCACTCTGCATAAGTAATTGATTGAGCAATTAACAGATGATCTGAACAATCTCTAAAAAAGACATTGGATTTCAAAAATGAATAATAAAACCCACCATTTTATTTAAACTCTTGAACCATGACATGTAATGAGTTGATAAAGCCAAATTATAGCATAAATAACATCTCTAAAATAAAAAATAAAAAAACAAGTGGTAAAGTAAGTGCACAATATGTGACTTGCCATAGTAACATCTTATTGAACAAGATTCTATGATTGGTGCGCGACCTTTGGATGCCCAAGGCATTCTTGGGAGGATCTAGTAGTTGTTATGGGGTCCATGAATTTTCTTTTCTTTTGCCGCATTTCACTGAAAGGGCTGGAAGGAGGTAGTGCATCAAGTTTTTGACGAAGGCCAACTTGATCCTTTTCCTTAGGGATTGTTGATGAAGGAACCTTAAGAGAGCTGCCAACTCCAACCATCATCCATGTAACCAACTGCTATCCTATCTCGTCTATGTTCTTGATAGCCCATCTTTATCTTAGTAAAGTCTTTCAATGGCATGTCTCTTCCTCAATACTTAGAAAAGGTGAGCCATCAATGGAGGTACAAGATACTATCATTACTATCTAGATAATTAGACATCCAACTCATAATCGTAACAAGCCACTTGCAAGAGCGGAGTTCTACTAACTAAGCTATATCGCTCTGAGCCAAGTGACTAATGTATGGAAGAGTTGGATGCTTCCTCTATTCTTTTCTTGTCCTTGGCATCGTTAGGTCATCTAGGATTTGAACTAGTGACCTCACCTGTGAAGCAAATCATTGCACCTACGGTCCAATCAGTTGGGAAAGAATCAGTAAATTCATTTTCGAGAGTGATTCATACTTCCTAGACGTCGCATAGAACTCTGTGGAGGAGAGAAGTGGAGACTAAGCAGTTATTTCTAGGAACATTGCTTCTGTGTGTCAGTATATGTGGAAGGGAAAATATAGTAGTGTGTGTAATCATACTCTTCCGAATTCAGTATATGTTCACTTGAAGAAGCATATGCAGTTGGGCAATCTTGATCAGAGGAAGAATAAGAAGGAAGATATTAGAGATATTGATTGGAAGAAATCTCCGCGAGTGCCATCCCAATTTTCAATGGGAACGTCGAATTTGCAATTAGAAAATTATTAAGTAGCTAAATTCTCATAACAGTGGTATATTTATATCCTTCAGCCCATATCGCAGGATATTGAGAATGAAGTTAGAACTAAAAATGATTGCAGTTCTGCCAATGAAAGGCAAAATGCACAGACAAATTAACTAGTGGATTTAAACTTTGGAAGGCAATTTTAGAGCTTCAAGAGAGAGTGCGGTGATGGAACTTCTTTAAGCATTCATCCAAGCTTTCCTCTTCTTCACGGATCTGTTTATATGTTCCATTATAAATTGCTTACATAGTTATGAGAATAGTACGATCTAATCCAATTCAATGCCTTAGTGATTCACATCCATCAGATGATTGGCTATCACCTGAACCACAAACAAATTGATCAAGCGTCTCAATTTTTTTGTTTATATTTTTAATTGTCTAAATGATAGGTGATTTTATTCAACAATGAAAGATGTCATATTTTATTATATATGTTGTACTCAGGTAGTATTTAAAAATAACTTTTGCATTTTATTATGCAATGTCAAATGAAATGACATATGAAAAATTATGATATATATTTGAATGTAATTATTATTTCAATAAAGCAATTTGAATTTTATAACTTCTTGTGCATAGGGATCATCACCCACACTCAAAATTAATATTTTTACTTTCAAAATCATAATTCTTACTGAAAAATGTATTTTTTTATAAAAATTGTTTATAGAATTTATAAATGTCTATGTCACTAGTATTAATTTTAGTTATATTATCAAATCTTACATACGAATCAATTATCAATATAAATTTAAGATTTCGATTAACTATACATATCTTGATTTAACAACTCTGATTTAATTTTTTCAAGCTAACATAAATGGATATAAGTAAAACCAATATATTCCATCACTAATTTTTTTTTTTTTGGTCCTCTTTTGTGAGCCATTCTTATTTCCCATATGCACTCAATTTGTGTGAGCCAAATGGGTATGCAATTTCCCTTAAACAAAAGGTTATCCAAATCCAAATTGGACACAAAATTGGTAGGTGATAAATGCTTAAGGGTACGAGACAACTTTCTTTTGCCACTTCTTGTTCACTGATCGTCATATTTAGCAAAATGACAACTAAATATCTAATTGCAAAAAAATTGGCATAGAACTCACAAGTAATTCTAGAGACATTCAGACTACCATAAAAGTTATTTATTGAAGATCATTTGTTCCATTATTTTACAAAATCAAAATGAGATTGTCCAGTGTTTTCCTTTTAGCATTTAAGCATTACGGTTTATCAATCTCCAATTGGAAAATATTTGGCATAAAAGGACTTGATCAATTTTTTCACAAAATCAAAATGAGTTGTGCAATGGTTTCCTTTTAGCATTTAAACATGCCAATTACTCTTTATAAAATCTCTAATCGCAAAACATTTGGCATAAAAGATTCATTTGGTCAATTTTTTCACAAAATCAAAATGAGATTGTGCAATAGTTTCCTTTTAGCAGTTAAACAAGCCAATTATTGTTTATCAATCTCTAATTGCAAAAGATTTGGCATAAAAGGATCATTTGATCATTTTTTTCACAAAATCAAAATGCAATTGTGCAATGGTTTCCTTTTAGCAAAATGACAGCTGGATCCCTAATTGCAAAAGATTTGGCATAGAACTTACAATTAATTCTAAAGATATTAAGAGTTGCCGTAAAAGTCGTGTGTTGAGGATCATTTAATCAATTTTTTCACAAAATCAAATTGAGATTGTGCAATGGTTTCCTTTTAGCATTTAAACAAGCCAATTGCTGTTTATCAATCTCCAATTGCGAAAGATTGGCATAAAAGGATCATTTGATGAATTATTTCACAAAAAAAAATGTAATTGTGCAATGGTTTCCTTTTAGCAAAATGACAGCCAGATCACTAATTGCAAAAGATTTGGCATTCACAATTAATTCTAAAGATATTCAGAGATGTCATAAAAGTTACAGAGCTACCATGAAGGTTATTTATTGAGGATCGTTTGATCAGTTTTTTCCATAAAATCAATTGTGCACTGTACGCCACAATGATGAAGACATCTGCTACACTTATATTTATTTGTTTCTTATTTGTAACTAGCTATGTAGGAATTGTTATGGGCAAGACGACCGTTATGATCAACAACCATTTGCAGGCTGGCACTATTCTTACGGTTCATTGCAAATCTAAGAACGATGATCTTGGAGTCCATCATATAAAGGAAAGCTGGTTTTTCACATTCAGACCCAATATCTTCAAGGGTACATTGTTCTTTTGTAGCTTTTCATGGCCAGGTCGATTTGAGTGGTTTGATATATATAAGTCAAAGAGGGACTGGGATCGTTGCGATTTGTGTTTTTGGAATATCTTGCCTGACGGTCCTTGTTTGCTTAGTGAGTCCGGAGAGTATGATATCTGTTATCCATGGAATCCGTATCCTCTATAGATGTCTCACTGAGAAATATTGTGTTATGAACCCATAATTCTTGATTTATATGGAATAAGAGTCATCTTTATTATCTTTAAAATTAACATTAACAAACGTGTGTTTTTTTTCTTCTGATATTATCATCATTCACTTTCGATTGGGATCTCTTTCTTTAAATTCTTGCCCCCTCGCTTTTTGTCATTCTATTTGCACTTACTACTTACACTGTTTATTGTCTCTATTAAAATGTTTTGAGGTAAACATTTTTTTAATAAAAAAAAAGGTTAATAAGTGTCAGCCATATCAGTTTCGAATACATAACTCAGTGTCATATCATGAATCAACATACAATAAATAGTTTAGGAGAAAATTCTTTCTTTCTCACCTTCTACTATTGATATTCGAATTACATTTTTTTTATAGGACTTCTTGAAATAAAAATCACCTTATTTTTGCAAGAATGAATTCACAAATCAATTTGTCAAAAGTTGATGCCACATTTTGCATATGAAATTGTTGGGATAGAGTTGACATTCGATTGATAGCTATGAATTGACCTTTTGATGATGATGTCTCTTAGACAAAATCTTGGCAAAATACCAAAATCCCGTAATCGGGACTATGTGGCATGTACCTTTACCTTGATTTCGTTGTAAGAAGCGACTACATTGAAAGATCATTGTTTTATTCACATATTGATATTGTGTCTTTTTCTTGCGGAATGCAAATGATGGTCACTTTTTAATATTTTATTGCTTCATCATACGAATAAGTGAACTTTGAAGCTAGGACAAGAATTGATTCTTACATTCCTATATGCAAAATTTTATTGTATTTTATCATTGTCTTTATTTTAGTTGGCAAACGCATTTTTCATTTTGGATTTTAATTGTAAATCATGTGACTCACGGCTTTGAGTAATGAGGTTCTAATTTAATGGGCCGTGTAAGTAATTCTCTTGGCGATGCTAATTTACAATCGCTAAAAAAACAATCATAAGATTTCTTTACTAAATGTTCTAGGCTCTCTGGGGAAAGGTGCCTTTAGAAATGTTTCACCAAGTCATTTTAACTCTAAAATCGCTTCATTGAAAATTATGGTGTTTAACCTCAAAAAAAAAAAAAAAAAAAAAAATTGGACCATAATAAGTGAAGAAAAGCAATTTCCCTGGAATACTAAAACCTCTGTTAACCCCACCATATTATGCATACATACTCCAAGTCACCCTCATTATGACCAAAAAGAAAAGAAAGAAAAAGGGAAAGTTACCCTCATTTTCTCCTTCAATCTGGAGCTGCTCATGGTAGAAAGAGAGGGAGAGAGAGGCGCAATGGTCGTGGCCTTGCCGCCGTCGCCCTCAGGCAAGTGGTCCCTTGGATCACCTGACCTCGACGTCGCCTTGTCGAGAATCGAGATCAAGGGAGCCCAGGCGAGCTGCTCGTCCATAGCACTTAACTCAGGGGAGATAGATTCCGCCGTGGTCGTTGGTCCCTAAGCTGCCTCATCGGAGTCCTGCCGTCTTTAGCTCTGGCAAGCTTATCACCTTCACATAATATGAAACAAGTTAATGCATCGAAAAATGCAAGTTTTTAAGTCAGCTGCTATTAAAGGATCATTGTCACATGTATCTTCATTTTTGTAATCTTAAGAGAGGATAATTTGGAAAGTATGCTTGGAACTATAACAAGCTCATCTTAAATAGATAAGTCCCGCATCCATGAAAAACCGTAATAATTAATTAGCCAAAATCCAAGCAAGCGGCCCAAACAAGAATTTATTTTGCTCTTTATTGTATAGACAAATAAATTTTTTTACCCAACTCATGGAAAGTGGCCGGTTCAAGTAGTATCTCAAGCCGATTTGGGACGGACACTCACCCCTAGTCATAAATATCTTCATGTTTGACATGACATTTCAGATAGCATATCATTGAATTCCCTTTTAAATGCCATTCCTATATTACTACTATCATTGGCCTTGGTAAGTCAACCCAAAATCTAAGTCTCATGAAACCCAATCAACACCGCGCCATATGCACGCAGTCGGTACGCGGGAATGACAATGCCGTGACTTTTCGATCGCTAGCCCCCTTCATTTCTCAGAATTTCACTTGGAATTACATGACATGCACACGGTTCCCGTGTTCCACACCACACGCCATGTTTGGAGTGGGTAGCCATACTAATATATAGTAATCCTCTGTCTTACCTTCACACGATGTTTTTTTTTCAACATTGAGATCACTAACGTAGGACCATTGCCTTAGCGCTTAAGCATTTCAAGAGATCTACTTGCGTATTTATTTGCATAATGGTTTTTCTATTAAAACAAATATTCAACCACAGTTGATGGGGTCAAAGCAAGAAGTTTATGTTAGGCAAATTACATTACCTAAATCAATCATCATAGTCGGTGGCACATGTCTCGGAAAGAACCCCGAAATGTAATGTACATGACGAGGGCTTGTGCACATATGTTCAGGAGTTGATAGGTTATGCACCGATAAGAACCCTTGGAGCTCATGATGATCTTCATCATCTACATCAACGGTACGTACCAATTAGTTCTTCGTGCCTGGAGAGGTTCAATTTGATCAAAGAGAAAAGAAAACGGATCAGTCTTAGAGAGGCGATATGGCGATCCATACGTGTTCGTGCATTTTGTTCGCATCGAGAACTGGTTCTTTTCTTCTTGTTTCTCATTTTTTTTTCTTTTTCCTTTTGTGCCCTAATACATGTATTTGTGATGTCTTTGCCCAATATTAAATATTGATTCTTGCATGAATTAGAGAGAAGATTGGCATCATATTTTCACAAGTCGAACCGATTTCCCATCCCACTTGGGTCCTAGTGAGAGTGCACAAGATCTCTCAAGACTCGAGGATAGTGCATTTCCAACAATAGAAGACCAGTCTACATGTGTCTTCACAACTCATTTGCTCAATAACATTAATCAAACACGTATCAGCCGCAAGATTTCTTAGCATTGAGAAGCTTCCTTGGTGGCCAATAGAGAGTCACATTAGGATAATTACCAAAAAAGTCATAAATATAATGTACTTATGTCAATTCGGTCTTAATCCATTATTGTGCCAATCTAGTCTTAAATATATTTACGTTTTGTCAATTGAGTCCATCCGGCCAATTTTAACCAGAAATCGTGAATATGAACATTGGATGTTCTATGTGACATCAGCGGTATTAACGTGCCCAAGGGCCACAAAGTTCCAACCCAATGGCCAACAAGAGTCGCCGGTCCTTGCCTGTGGTCAACAAGGGTCGGCCAGCCCTCACTAGACATGGTAGATATAAACAAAAAAAAAAAAAAAAAAGGAAAGAAAGAAAGAAAGAAAAAGGAAAAACAAAAAAATTCAAAATTTACAAGAAAAAATTATTCACGTCAACGACAATGATATCCTACGTGACACTACTGATATTCACGTTAGCGATTTTCTATTATAATTATCCTAACGGACTTATTTGGCAAAATATAAAATAAAATAAAAAAATAGGACTCAATTAGATAATTAAAATGTTTATGATTAAATTGATAAAAATGTAATTGGTTTGTCACTCTTTGGACAGTTTTCGGCTTTTAAAGACTCCTGCGCAAGGAAGAAACCAGCTCAATTCACTGTGCACTGTGCATGGCATTTGCAGAGAATTCGTGGAGACAACATGTGAACGAGTCTCGCACGATGACTCAGTCATTGGGCATGCATCATTGTTATGCTTTACTTCATAAAGAGCTTCATCAATCGGTCCTTGTGGATATGAATAATGATCTGACAATGATGACTTACCAGATCAAGACTTGTCCCGGGAGAAACACGTTCATTTATTCAACGTATGCCTGGAGGATGACCTATGCCTCCTGCTCGATGCATGAGATACAGAAATTATCTTGGTTGACTTCAGCGCAAACAACTAGTATTTAATAGTCGACCAGCTAAGCTATAGCTGTCGAGTCAGTTCATTTATCTAGCTTTCCTTTTTTCCAAATAGCAAAAAACACTACTAATTCAGTCAAAAATATAATGTACAGATATCAATTCAGTATGAAATTTTTTAATTTTGTCAATGCAACCTAAACCTATACACTGTATTCCAATGTTGTCCCATGGCACACTGACATGGATATTCAATGATCACTGGCAATCATATGGCACATTGACATTGACAACTTGTGGATTGCCACGTCAATAATTTTCAATTATCCGTTAAAATTTTGCACAAATAATTAATCTTACATTAGTAAAATTGAAAAGTTTATAACTGAATTAACAATCATATAATAAATTAAGGGCAAATTGGGTAATTGTCTCTCAAAAAAGGTATATCTATTTACACTCAACAATTGAAACAATTGATGCACATGGGCGTGCCCATGTGAGAGAGAGAGAGAGAGAGAGAGAGAGAGAGAGAGAGAGAGAGAGTCATCGAAATAAATCATCTAATTCGATCTGATCAATTGATTGATCCACTTGGATCACGTAATATTGATGGATATTGTTTTGTGACTGGTACAATGTTAGAGATACTATTGCCATTAGCCATTACTTCATCAAGTGCTTTAGGGTAATTGGAGAAGTCCATCAGTAAAGATGAAGAGCAAAACTCACACTGAACAGACCTCAGTAATCTTCCCTTTACAATCAAAGCTAAAACACCGCCCATATTTTGAAGAACAAGCTCGAGACAGAAGCAAGCCACGGATATTGTATAAACTATCTTTTTAATAAGTTATATTTGGTCGAATTCGAGCCCCCACTCTTATCAACTCTTCTTACTCTCCTGATACATAGCTACGCAATACACATCAACGTAGATTCCATAAAGCCATGACAGAAGCAAGGAAATCATTGAGTACGTTTCAATTTTGATACTCTACGCTCATCAACTTGGCCTCCCGCAGCTTAGCCTCATTCCTTATTTTGTCGACCACCGTCACTGCATCAATCCCCTCAGCAATCACCTCCAACGAATTTCCACGCTCTCCAGCAACGCCTGCAGATCTCAAATCTGTTTCAATGTTGAATACATATAAAAGAGAGGATGATGAGAAGAGAAGGGTTTTCCTTAAATTATTGGAGGCAGAAGATATTGATGGCTAACGCATGAAGTTATTCCGATGATATTCGTGTGTATGAAGGATCGGGAGATGAGGGAGATGAGGAGTACTAATCAGCAAACTATATGCAGCATTTGTATTTGTGTATGAAACGGGGTCTACGAATTTTTAACGGTTGCTTCGTTCACAGCGATTGTACGTGCCCTGGCCTTGCGTGTTTTGTCCTCCGTCATGAGATCAATCACTACCTTTTTCTGGATATGATGGACGAAGAGACAAGAGATGTTAGAAAAGTTTTAAGAGGTGGAAGCGAAGGGAAGACAACTATCGATGCAGAAACATAAACCGAACAAAATGAGGAACAAAACCAAAGATAAGAAAATTCAGGTAGTACAGACCGCCATATCGCTTCTGACACCGATCTATTCTTCTGCTCAAGCCTCTCTCTCTCTCTCTCCTACCACCCCCCCCCCCCCCCCACACACACATACGAGACACAACGGGATTAGTTTGAAGGACGATGAAGCAGATCAAGCTGGATTGGGGGCTTTTATAGAAAATCATGAACGACTTTAGGCGATTGACTCGTGAAATTGATTAGAAGCTTCAGTTCAATTGTGAGGAAATTGAGAGTCCCATACCAGACCGTCTTACAAACTTTAATCGGGATGATCTTGGAAAAATTATCCATCTTCATGCGGATTTCTAGATTGGACTAGAGAGATTGAGTGGATCCGAGATTCTTCTCTACAAGAATACTCAATCAACGAGTCCCGTGTCATATTGCATCCAAAATGTCACGCCATATCACTTTTTATGTCATTTTTTTTTTTGTTTCAAATTCAACATATAAGATTACTTTTAAATTGCCAGCTATTGACACATAAATTTTAGTAACCCGTTTAGTCATTTATTGTATTAAAAATTAGGGGTAATTTTATCCCTATAAAAATAATAATTGTATAGCATATAGATTTAGGTGCATTTATTTTTAATTTACATTTTTTGCATTTATTTATTGAACCGATGACGGATGGGCTCGAATTAGTGCTTTTGAGCTTTAATTTGGCAAGTCGACTAAGCGCAAGTAAATTGACCCGAGCCCATTTTTTTAATAACAAAATTACGTAAATGGAAATTTGAAATGATATTATGGTGAATTTTTGGAATTTAAGAAAATCGGATTGCAATCTTATCTTTAGGCGATAAATCAAGAGATGGGGAAAATAAAAAGATTTTTGTAATCAGGAGGTTAGAGATAATCTTTGTATATATTGAAAAAAAAAATACGAAATACCCACGAAGATCACATTATTTTTGCCTATAAAAGGTGTGCACGGAGGTTGATGGAAAATGGGGGGCTTTCCTAGGGCTTTTCTAGGGTTTCTCTTCGTCGAAAAAAAAAAAACAGAAAATGTCAAAAATTGAAGACGAAAAGAGAAAATTTTCTTTATTCGTTTTTTTGGGTTTCTTCTTGACGTCGTAGGGGTTTTCCTTCGGTTTCCTTGGGTGGGAAAGTCAACAAAAAGAGGTTGGCTTCTGCTGAAAGGAAAAAGGAAAAAGGACTGCAGCAGAGAGAGAGCCAGCAGAGAGTGGACGTGAGATAGACAGGAGGAGGGAGAGAGAATTAAAACAGAAGAAGACTGTTCTTCTTCTCCGGCGGTGCTTGCTACCGTCTGCCCGCGCTCCGCCTTCTGCCCGCTGGACGCCGCCGTCTCGCCACACCAGTGCCGCTCGTGTCCGGTAGCCAGCCCCGAACGCTCCGCCACCGCTCGTCCCCCGTGCCGTTCGCCGCCCTGCAGTCGGAGTCGGGTACCTGCTCGCCGCGCCGATCCCTGCCGCCTCTCTTGCCGCGATTCAGCCCTCAGCCTGTCCGTCTCCGCCTCTGTTCCGCCCGACGAAGCTGCTGCTGTGCTGATCCGAGCCACCATACGCTCGTCCGACACCCCGCCGTGCCGATCTGCGACGACCCCGACTCTGCTCCTGGTTCGTTCGTCGCTGGTCCGCCTACGGTCAGCCCTTCCGCCCGGCATTTACACCCACGACGCCCTGCTCCGCCTCTGCCATCGAGCTGTCCAGCCTCTGTTCCGGGTCCCCTCGCTGCAGATCCGCTTGCTGCTGCCTGCGCCGCCGAGTTCCGCCACCTGCTGTCGCCGGAGCTTCCCCCTGCCGGACCTCCGATCAGCCACCCTTGGCTGGGCACCACGCGAGCACAAGCGCTGCTTTGGAAAAAGAAGAAAGAAAAAAATTGAATTAGGTAGTTTTTTATTTATTATTTTCTCTGTTATTTTTTTTTTAGTAGAACGTATGATTGAGATTCTAACATGAAATAGCCCATCAAATTAGGGATTAACTGAATTTCGCGCCCAAAATTTGACTCACAATCTCTTGCAAAATCGACAATCGATCTCATGCTTTCGAGATTTGATTCGCGATTTATTTAAAAATTAGCCAACCGAATCTCATACGCGAGATATGGTTCGCTAATTATGGATATCAATCTTATCTTATTTGATTTACCATCGTGTTGGTTGAATCAATTTTATTCTTGTAAAAGGAAAAATAAAAAAAGAATATTTGAATTAGAATTAGGTTTGTTTTAGAATATTTCTTGTTATCTTGCATAATTAGAATAAAAATTTTATTTCGAATTTTATAAAAAAGAAAAACAAAAATGATCATGCATGTGTCATATAGAATCACACGTCATTGCATGTTAGGATTGCATGTTTATTAATTATAGATTTAGATAATTTCTCCCAGATAGATTGCATGTTTTTTTAGAAGAATAGAAAAATCATGCGTACGTCAATATAGAATTAAGTTCATGAAAATGCACGTTATTTAGTGATTGTTGTTAAGTCAATTTAATTGAAAACTGCCCGTTATTAGAGTTAAGGTCATTTAGAGTTAAGGTCATTTAGATTAATTTATATTACATATTTAATTATTGCATGCTCATTAAGAAAACACTAAAAAAGTATTTTACTCATTCATATAGTTTAAGCTATACTACTATGTCATATCATTTCATGTTAGATTAGTAACATTACCTTGCATATAGATTAGATTCTCATTAAAAATAAAAAAAAATACGTGTCAATTAGAAATCATATCTATAATTGTGGATGTGAATTCTGATCTAACATTGTAGATGCTTTCATTCGTTGCTATAAGGTAAGTTTTGCATTTCTTATATTTGCTTTCTTGAGTATTAAATTGATGGATTGCGTATCGCATGATCACTAAGAAAATAAATTTAAAATCAATCCAAGCTGTCTACAAAAACATTTTGGAAAATAAAAGGAAATTGTACTGAAAGGGCATTAGAAAAAGTCTAATGTAATCAAGTCCCAAAGTATCTGGCTCGTAGGAGTAAAATAACTCTTTATTTTACTTAGTGCTTAATTGACCTACCGTAAACTAATTAGCGGCGACTCCTAAATAAAATATATTTGTATGTTAAGAAATTTGAACTTAAGTCACAAATTGAGTTGTTCACACTCGAAATTCTAGGTTTAACAATCCATTAATCAAATTCTAGGTGGTTCACACTCGAAATTTTGGTCGCGAAACACCAATGCAATTTAATTTCCATGTGTCTTTACTTCAAATTTGCCATGTCATGTCACATCCAAGTTTTCAGGCCATTTCTTGCTTTCTTCAAATTTCGACCTTTTCATGTCATGAGTAGGTAAAATCGATTCTAAGCTAAGTCTATTCCTGATTGGAAAGTTGAAACATACACAATCAAGGTCATGTGTAGGTTTTTAGAACCTAGAACAAAACTAGGATACTTCGGAATTGGCCCAGAACCAAACTTTCAGTGGAAATTAGTGCCTTTCAACAAGCAGCTCCTACAATATTGGCATAAGTAGAACATTTGCTTCCTCGGCAAACTGGTTAAAGAACTTCAAGGCTTTTTTAGCCATCCATGGCTCGTGTCTTTTGAAAAGAAGATTAAAAGCAGTTAAAAGTTAATTCTACCATGAAACTAGCTTGGTTGAACCAATTCTTCCTACTGCCCTTGGTCGGTTCCTAGAAATTTTACTACCGGCCGGTTCATGCAGGTTCTCAATGCCAGTTTGGGGCCAATGCTCGCCTCTAGTCATGAACATGATTGTGAAATTTCAATTTATATATCATTTGAATTGAGATTTTATTTGGATTATCATTTCTATATTATTATCATCATCATTATTATTGGCCATGGTAAGTGGACTCAAAATCTAAGTCGTTTGAAAATTCAAAACACTTATATATAAGCACAGTTGGAAGATTGGAGTGATATCAACATGGCTGTTTCGATCGCTTGCCACCTTCATTTCTCAGTAAGTCACTAACAATACTCGACATGTACACGGTTTCCATCCTCCACACGCCACGCCATTTATTGTGTAAAGAGTCATGCATGATATATAGTCGTGCTCTGTTTTAATTTCACGCGATATTTTCCAACTTTGAGATGACTAATGTGGCACTCTCGCCTGACGACTCAAGCAATTTCACAAATCTTTCCGAGTATTTATTAGCAAATTATCATGCTAACGTCAATCGTAGTTGGCATTGAATATCTTGGTAATAACAACGAAATGTATCGCACATGACGAGGATCTGTGTGTTCGATTGTTAATAGGTTATGCAACAATAAGGACCCATTGAGCTCATGATCTTTTTCATCAACCACATAAACACTATGTATCAAAAGCTCTTAAAATCAAAATGGGGAAAAACTATGGTGCCACACTAGGTGATCATTTCACTATTAACATCAGCATCAATATTGAGTTCAAGTTCTCCAGGAGAAATTGCCCCAAAAGTTATGGTGAAAATTATAAATATGCCCTTAGAAACAATACTCTCATTTGTCTGCTTTAACAGGTTTTTTCCTCTATTAAAGTCCACAGCTCCATCAATCTCCCACTTAGAGGCTAATAATAAAAAAAAGGGCAATAGTCTCACAGTCTTCACTAGTCTTTTGTGACCCAAATTGTCTTAGTGTGGCCACACTTCGTCATTACAAATCATGGAGGCCAACTGAAATAATACATAGTCCCAATTTTTTAGTGACGACAACCTTGATTAACTTATTTGTTGGATTCTATACGCCAAGGATCTTTAATGATAATATCCCGTCATCCATCAACTAACAGATAGTCAGATATGATGATACAACTCAATGTGCTTTGTCATTGAGTGAAATACCGGATCCTTTGCAAGACAAATAACACTTGGGCCATCATTAAAAAAATAAAATAAAATAAAAAAGGTCAGTCGATGATCGCTGATAGCGTCAACCTAGTGATAGTCGTCGACCCAAAAATAAAGCAAGTCGGGGAGGCCAAGTTGATCAGCGTTCAAGCCAATTTATCTGAACGAATTCGAAGTTTTTGTATAGATTCGACCACATGGCTCTTTTGATTTTCGCGGATTCTTTTCTGTGTTTGTTAATGGGTTTACCCATATCATCTCTCTCTCTCTCTCTCTCTCTCTCTCTCTCTCTCTATAAACGTAGAAGGTTCGCACAAGAACCGTAGCTTTCATTGACATCGACGTATGAGGCAAAGTTCTCAACCATCCTGTTCGAGAATAATAGTCTTTGCTGTGATTGTTTGGGGAAGATTTGACGGTAAATCCTTGGCATGATTCATATTTACAATTTACAGGATCCATTTATTACATGAAAATGGGACAATGTCAGAAAATGTTTATCAAAGTGGTTCCTGATTCTGTTGAGACGATCCACATTCTTCTGCTAATATCCTATGCTACCAGTTGCCATCAGAAATTGATGATGCGATGTCGCCAGTCATCCTATGGGGTGCTAATGTGGATAACTTGTGCATCGCCACATCAGCAATTTCCCACGATTATTAATTAAAAGGACCACATTGAAATTTCACATAAAGATTGAGAACTGTATTGATAAAATTGAAAAATCTATAAATACAGTAGGTTGAGAATAGAATGGGCAATCATCCCTCAAAAAAGGTATGTCTATTTGCACTCACAATTGATGCATGGGCATGCGCCTATGTGTGTATATATATAGAATCATCAAAATAAACTATCCGGTTCGATCTGCTTAAGCGACTAATCTACTTGGATTGCATAATGTTGATTAAATACGGTTTCGTGACTAATATGGTTTTAGAGATACTGTTACAATGCTAATTGTAACAGTGTTTTAGGGTGTTGTTAAAAAAAAACAGTGTTTTAGGGTAATTGAAGAAGTCCATCATCTCTCTATATATAAAGTAAAACAAGCAGAGAGGCAAATAGAGAATATTCCAACTAAGCAGAGGAAAGAAAGCCACATCAGAAATGAAAAGTAAAACTCACATGGAACACACCCTCGTTATCGTATCTTCCTTTTACAATCAAAGCTAAAACACCCCCCATTTTTTAAAGAACAAACTGGAGACATATGCATCAATCAACCTGTTTGTAGTGATCAAAAAGAACAGGTCACTTCATTACAGAAGCAAATTCAAGATATATGGATGCAAGAAGAACACTATTGGGCGATGCGTTCTAGAACTAACTGGATGACGTGGGGGGACCGTAACACTAAATTTTTTCACGCCACAACAATTCAGCGATGGAAAAGGAATAAAATCAGCATGCTGAAAGATGAAAATGAGGAATGGACTAGAGAACCAGCTCGGGTAAGGCAACAAACGCTTCAATATTTCCAAAATCTTTACACTTCGGTAGGACACCGAGACTACACACCTATTCTAAATCAATGTCCACAAGCAGTGACAGTTGAAATGAACCAAAAATTAATAGCTGAAGTCACAATGGAGGAAGTCAAGGCAGCAACGTTTCAATTAGGTGCCACCAAAGCACCAGGACCGGACGGCTTGAATGGCCTTTTCTATCAGAGCTATTGGGACATTATACAGGACGAGGTTTTTAAATCAGTGCAACACTTTTTTACTACTGGAGTCATGCCTCTTGAGTTTAACAGAACAGCCATATGTTTGATCCCTAAGGTCCAGAACCCTGAGAGGTTAGATCAATTCCGCCCCATCAGTTTATGCAATTTTATATACAAGATTATCTAAAAAATACTAGCAAACTGTTTGAAATCTTGCCTGCCTGAGTTGATTTCTACAGAACAGAGTGCCTTTGTGTCCGATAGGCAGATTCAGGACAATATACTAATAGTGCAAGAGGTACTCCATCAATTCAGAATTCATAACAAAAAGAAAAAATTTCAAGCAATCCTCAAGATAGACATGCAGAAAGCCTATGATAAGGTAGAATGGGATTTCTTGGAAGACTATCTACGTCATATCGGTTTTCATTCTCAGTGGGTGCTTTGAATAATGCAATGTGTCAAGACAACCTCTCTTAGTGTCAAACTCAACGGTGAATTTCTACCTTATTTTATGCCTTCAAGGGGAATCAGGCAGGGCGACCCTCTCTCACCCTATTTATTCATTCTTATAGCTAATCTGCTATCCACCCTCATCCAACAAGCAGTTGCTATGGGCAATCTCTAGGGCCTTAAACTTAACAGGTGGTGTCCGACCCTCTCACATTTATTTTTTGCTGATGACGCCATCTTTTTCCTAGACGGTAGAACCCAGGAATGTCAAAACCTAGCAACTATCCTAAGCCAGTATTGTCTAGCTACAGGTCAAGAAATTAATAGAAATAAATCAGGCTTGTTTGTTAGCAAGAATTGTCCCGACTCTCTTAAGTTGAATATGGCTAGTGAATTAAGGGTGCCACTTCTAGAGAAGACGGGTAAATATCTTGGCATACCTTCTGATTGGGGCTCATCCAGACAAGATATGTTTGCTTGGATCCTAGGACGAGTCAACTCCAAGTTGGAGGGGTGGAAAGAGCAGTAACTTTCTAAGGGTGGGAAAGAGATTTTGTTAAAATCAGTGGTTCAGATTTTACCACAATATGCTATGTCAATATTTAAGGTTCTTGTATCTATCTACAAATCAATTGAACAGAAAGTAGCTCGGTTTTGGTGGCAAAACAGTAGTACAAAAGCTGCGATTCATTGGAAAAGCTAGGAAATTCTTAAGGAGAGAAAAGACAACGGTGGCCTACGCTTTAGGGATTTGTTATCTTTCAACAAGGCCCTTCTTGGCAAACAAGCATGGCGGCTCTTTCAAAATCCTCAATCTTTGTGGGGTAAACTATTTAAGGCTTTATATTTCCCCCTGACTACTTTCTAGCATGCTGAAAGGGGCTCCAGACCTTCATGGAGTTGGCAGAGCGTTCTATTGGGTCGAGATTCTATTGTTCCGCAGCTACGTTGGTCAGTAGGCAATGGCCAAACGATACGAGCGAGAGAGGATTGTTGGTTACCTATGGGAATTCTAGGTGGCCCAGCACCGAGAGAAGAACCTGAGACAGTGGCAGGTTTCATTATACCTCACCAGCATGCGTGGAATACCCAACTCCTTAAACTGGCTTTTGATGAATCCATTGTCCAAGAGATATTGCGAATTAAATTATGCCCTGCTTTGGCAGAAGATAAAATCTACTGGATTGCGACAGCAGATGGTCAATACACTGTCAAGAGCGCCTACAATGTCATCAAGCAGACTGCAACTTCTACAGTACACTCTCGAGCCTCCTCTTCATACAATCCACCTCGAAAACTATGGCAAAAAATTTGGAAAACCAACACAATCCCTAAGATACGTATATTCCTTTAGTCTTTAAGCCAAAATGCCTTACCTACTAAAGAAAACCTATACCAACGAAAAATCACACCCGACCCACTATGCACCCTCTGCCTTTCCCAATCCCCCGAGACAACAGAACATATTTTTCTGTCCTGCCCGTGGACCCAGTACATCTGGAACCACCCCTTAGTGTAGCTTAACCTCTCGTAGTATCGCACACATAGAATAGATGCATGGCTAGCAGACTTAATAGACCGAGAGGTGGACATACCAGTGTTTGAACAGATTGCAGCCCTGTTATGGTTCATTTGGCTCGCTCGTAATCACTTTGTCTTTCGCCACCAAAGAACGCACCTGAACCACCTGGTAGACACAGCTCTTGCCTTTGCCCAACTCCATCTTAATGCTCAGCAGAAGGAGTCCCGCATAGGCGCTCGACTGAGTAATCTTCGCACATGGATCCCACCTCAGCAAGGTGTCCTCAAGGTGAACATTGACGGAGCATTCCCTATAGCTATGAATATGGGCGCGATTGCTTGTATCATCCGAGATCACACTGGCCAACTGATCGGTGGCGTTACCAGGGATGTCCCCACAACATCTGCACTTGAAACAAAATGTCAAGTGCTTTTGTGTGCCCTTGAGGAATTATCACAACAAGGAAGAACAAGTACTAACCTGTTGTTGGAGACGGACTGCCTCACTATTGTAAAAGTGCTCAATTGGGATCGCCTTCCGCCATGGGAGTATCGCGCCACTTTTGCTGAGATCGCCAATCGACTCCTTTGTTTTCCCAATCTTACCGTGCAGCACTGCAGGCGAGAATCTAATGCCCTAGCTGACTGGGCCGCGAAAGCCCACGGCCGTGGTTCCCTCCGAACAAATTGGCCCATTTCACCGCCTCCTGTTATGGTAGGCATGTTATGTCATGAAGCTCTTGTAAATGGATGTACTTATTTCCCTCAATGAATGGAAGTTCTATCTTTTCCGACAAAAAAAAAAAAAAAAACTGGAGACATGAGACAGAAGCAAGCCTCGAATATTGTATGAACTATCTTTCATGAGTTGCATCGTGTCGAAGTCAATGCTCCGACTCTTATCAACTCTTACTATTTCATCTCTTATTGTAGGTACAAGACACTGATACGAAGCTCCACAACACACATCAACGTAGATTCCGCAACGCCTGTGGAACAAATGTAGAAAATTATTCACATGAATAATTAATCAATCATGAAACAAACAAATCCATACATGATTGTAAAACAGCGATATATTAATCCAGCGGAATTAAAGCGTACCTGTTTGAGCCATTGCTTCACTTGTAGAAAAGTAGATCACTCTGATAATCAGGGATCTATCGGAATACCAGATCTTCCTCTCTATGACCTATTTCGATATAGTAGCTTTCAATGGGATTAAAGCAACCGATAGGTATAATCTACCCTTTTATAGGCTAGAGAGGGGACCTAACAAACCCTAATCAATAGCGTGTCAACTGGGCCCTTTCCATTACGGGCTTCAGTCAAACACAATTGCCTACACTTTGCTGCTCAACTAGACCCGTTATCAATAGATGCCAATACCCAATTCAATCAAATCACTTTATGGTTCAACAAATATTGGAATATCCATTAACCCGATTATTTAAAATAGAAAATCAATTAATTAATGTAAGCCCATATTATAAGAAATTTCCAACATTCTCCCACTTGGGCTACATTAATTAACTTATTTTATTTTGAAAAAGATTTTATATTTGAAAACGACACTATCGGGTTAATAACTGAAAATTTTGTTTTATGTGGCCACAACTTTTAAAAATAATATTCCAATAATGACATCTCAATACCAATCCAATCCTATATAACCTCGGTATAGGACTATGGAGATCAATGTGTTAAGAAAATACCACAACACATGACCTTCCATAATCACATATAATAAGTATTATATTTTCATGGATCATGGGCCTAGTGGTGTAGTAAGAAATAGTGCCAACATGTGATCAAAATTTACACTATTTCTTATCGGTCCTCAATGCAATTTCTCCACAACATGAAATTGCATTAGTGCAATTTCTAAACATCATGAAATTGCCTCAGTGCGATTTCTAAACAACATGAAATTGCACAATTATGTCATAATCCAACATGAGATCTCATAATCAGTGACATCCAGTCATCTTTAAACTAAAAATTTGTTTAAAGATACTGTTTTATACTTCCATTTCTCAATCAACAGGAGAAAGGATAATAATAAAATCAATAACAACAATCATTAAAATAAATGCTTTAATAGACATCATAAAAGCATTATCAATATGTATATAACTATAATATCCAGAAATACAATTTGTATAACTCCCATTGACAAAAGAAATCAAAAGAATCTAAAACACCCATATTCTTTACAAGTTCTTTAAATAAAATGGGTTGTAAGCCTTTTGTTAGAGGATCAGCCAATATGGACTTAGTTCTAATATTCTCAATTACAATGTCTCCCTTTTTTACCAAGTCCTTAATAGTATAATATTTGATCCAATTAACATTTCAACCGTGGCATTATTGTTATTTATAGCAAAAATAATTGTTTGTCACACATAATGCAATAAGATCAATTATGGGCAATAAGTATTTTAACAAAAATAATTAGTACATTATAAACTCCCCTTTGGGCAAAGTGTATAATGCACCATTATGTTTTTACAGCATGAAGTTTATAAAGCAACAATAATGAGAATTACATATAATTGTCAATGATCCATCCCCTTTGGGCAGACAAATCATTTAAATTATACGTCTCCATGATATCAATATATAGAGACAACAAAGGAGAATTACATATAATCTTCAAAGATCAATCCCCTTTGGGCAAATAAATCATTTAAATTATACATCTCCATTATCTCAACATAGAGGGGAATTACACATAACTCTAAAAAATTTATCCTATTTGGGCAGATAAACCTTTTGAGTCACACATCCCCCATCATTCATCTCTAATATATCAATATAGAGGGGAATTACATATAACTTTCAAAAATTTATCCCCTTTGGGCAAATAAATCTTTTTGAATCATACATCCCCATCTTTTAATTTTGGAATTTATCTTCATGCAATTTTCAAATTAATATACACAATAACCCCCTTTGGGCAAGTAATTGTATATACTAATTTTTATCAATAGGAAACTCCAAAAAATATATGCCCAAAATTCATCTAACAATATGAAGCGCTTTACGACATGTACTTCCCAAGATCATATTGCATTTATCAAGCAACAATTTTTGCCACAATTTTTTTAAATTATTATTTTAATATTTCGGACTCATGAAAAAACAAGAATGGATATGAATGGTTACTAGAATTAAAGGGAGCCAAAAATTTCATAGCTATCATTAATCATTACATCAAAAAATCATGAGGATAATCTTTATCTCACACTTCCTCACTGTCAACCCTTGGTTGGCATATTTAAATTTGGCATCTTTTAAATTTGGGAAATTTCATAGTCATGCAATAACTCAATCTCCACCTATTTGACACAATCATATCATCTAAATTTAGAAGTATCCTTATTGCATGTTAGCATGAAACCCACAAGAGATCAAGCAAAATCTCTATAAAAAGAACTTCTAAACCTCAATCATGTTAAGCCAGTCCACTCCGATGATTCGTGGTAAAACCACACAAGAAGACATGAAAGGTCCGTTTGGTTCACCATAATTTTCAATAATATTGATTAATTCGTATTTTGACGCTATAGTCTTCCGTTAGTCACCGGTCCAAATCTGAAAAAGATTGTAACCTCGAACAAAGCCAACATTCAAATTTTCTATGGTCCTTTTGCTCTTCTACGAAAGTGTTACGAGATTCACCAACCCTATTAATCAAACCACATCTCCTTTTTTTTTCTTTAGTGTAAATCACTTCTCTACTTAATTGTATCCATCAAGTTAAAAGGGAGACAAAACTTCAAAATTCCTGAAATTATTATTAGAAGGATAGCATATATTTGAAAACCCAAAAATTTCATAGCCTCCAACTGACAATTCACAGCTTGTCCTGTGGGATTATGGGCTGGCGGACAAGCAGAAAAAGAGGTATAACCAGTATGTCACAAATCCAGCGACATGACAAAAAACAAGCTCATCTCTAAAAAATGCTAAAGAGTTTCCAAAGATTAAACCGTTTCAATACCATGTTATCAATTTCCAAAGCACTCCACATTCAAAAATCCCGAAGATCAAATCTTTTAGGAAGGAAATTCTCGAAAAACCAAAGTGTACATACAATCAGCAACATCAAGATCACAAGGTCATGACATGACGAGGATCAAGCATTTTGAATTTGCATGATCCCGACCAGGAACAACCTCAAACCAAGCGAATTACAACGAAGGAAGAAAAGAAAAAAAAAAGAAAAAAAAAAGAAAAACAGGATTCTTTTTCCCTCACACGAACTTCACGAGTCCGCAATTCATCCTACGGACCCTCTTCCATGTATGCATCGAAACGAGATGGACGATCGAGCAACAACCACGAAAAGAACTACATGCAATGTGTTTGGACTAATCTACTAGCATGAATCTCATTGAAAAACCTAGAGATCAAATCAGCAAAATCGGCCGAAACCCTAATCCGAACTCATGAAAGTGCAAAGCACTCCAGTGAGGGCGAACGCACGTCAAGTCAGAAAAGCAGCTCCATCCAAAATACATCATCTCCGTAAGTTGTCTTGACCATGTAATCAATGTACCTAAAATCGTAATCTTAAGATGCACATACAAAAGGACAGAACCCGCTGGGGACAGGTTCTCGTGAATAAGAGTTCTCGTATTTACCATCACATTACCTATATCACTAACTCATGTATTCATGAATCATCGACTATAAAAAATCAGAAACTTTTCCACATACAAAAAACTCACTTGCTGGAAAAAGAAAAAGCTTTTAAAAGAGCCGTTTTGATCAGGTATTAACCAATTGACTACAAGCAACAAATCACCTATGTTGGTCTCTGCACAAAGTACAAGCACCCTCTTCAAAGAACTCTCATTCTGCAGGAACAATCATCCATAACAAGGAGACAAAAGCAATGTGGCCAATCAATAGATCAATTGAGCGCACTAAGAGCATAACCACCATCACTAACAGACTGTTTAACTTCATACCCGAAAAGCAAACCCCAAACGCTCGTCCAAATGGGAACAAACAATCAGCTACAATAATCTCCAAACCAACCGTTGCTACCGTTAAATTGAAGAGAAAAACGAAGGTAAAACAAGAATGTAACTTGAAATTTTAGAACCTTTTATGTATAAACCCTAGAATTTCAAATTTAAAATTCTCTCTCAATTCTCAACGAAATTATGCAAATTATATATGGTTGGAAAGATCTCGATATGTAGAACAAAAGCCCTATGGTTTCAGATCAATCAAGCAAAAGATCCACACGAAAGATAATGCCCATATTTGGCTCAAAGAGAAAAATTTCGAATTTTTCCATATAAAAAAAAAAAAATTGGGTTCTACAATCATATATGATCGGCTCTTATACCACATGTAGAAAATTATTCACATAAATAATTAATCAATCATGAAACAAACGGATCCATACATGATTGTAAAACACCGATCAATAAATACAGCGGAATTAAAGCGTACCTGTTTGAGCCATTACTTCACTTGCAGAAAAGTAGATCACTCTGATAATCAGGGATCTATCAGAATACCAAATCTTCCTCTCTATGACCTATTTCGATATGGTAGCTTTCAATGGGATTAAAGCAACTGATAGGTATAACCTACCCTTTTATAGGCTAGAGAGGGAACCTAACAAACCCTAATTAATAGCGTGTCAACTGAGCCCTTCCCATTACGGGTTTCAGTCAAACACAATTGCCTACATTTTGCTGCTCAACTAGGCCCGTTATCAATAGATGCCAATACCCAATTCAATCATATCACTTTAGGGTTCAACAAATATTGGAATATCCATTAACCTGATTATTTAAAATAGAAAATCAATTAATTAATGTAAGCCCATATTATAGGAAATTTCCAACAACAAAAGCAAAGGAAATCATTGAGTACGTTTTAGTTTTGATTGACTACGTGGATCAACTTGGCCTCCATCAGCTTAGCCTCCTTTCTTATTTTGTCGACCACCCTCACAGCATCAATCCTCTCGGCTATCACCTCCAACATATTTCCACGCTCTCCAGCATAGTCCGTGGATTGCAAACCTGTTTCAATGTCGAATCCGTACACAAGAGAGGATAATGAGAAGAGTAGGGTTCTCTCTAAATTTTTAGAGGCGGAGGATATCAATGGTTAATGCATGAAATCATTCCGACGAAATTCGCGTTTATGGAGGATGACCGGGATATGCGGGAGATGAGGAGTATTAATCAGCAAACTATATGTAGCCTTCGTAGATGTTTTTGAAACGGGGCCTAGGAATTGTTACCAGTTGCTTCGTTTACAGGGATCGTACGTGCCCTGGCCTTGTGCGTCGCGCCCTCCGTCATGAGATCAATCACTACCTTCTTCTGGATATGATGGACGAAGTGGCAAGAGATGTTAGGAAAGTTTTAAGAAGAAGAATACGAACAGTAGATAACTATCGATGCAGAAACATAAACGAACCAAAACGAGGAAAAAAGCCCTAACGCAAGAAAATCAAGATGAGTGATATGAGTAAGTACAGACCGTCATTTTGCTTCCGACACCGATCTTATCTTTTGCTCAAGCTGTGCCTCTCTCTTTCTCTCTCTACATGCAACATGATTAGTTTGAAGGACAATGAAGCAAATTAAGCTGGATCAAGGGGTTTTATAGAAAATCATGACCGACTTAAGGTGATTGACTCAAGAAATTGATTAGAAGCTTCAGTTCAACTGTGAGGAAATTGAGAGCCCTTCGCCAGACCGTGTTATATCTATTAAAATGTTCTTATCTCTTCTTCGAAACCTTAATCAGGGTGATCTTGAAAATACGATCCATCTTCATGCAGCTTTCTAGATTAGACTAGAGAGATCACCCGAGTGAATCCGAGATTCTTCTCTACTAATAGACTCAATCAACAAGTGAAATCAGTGTCATATTGCATTCAAAATGTCCCGTCTTATCATTTTTTATGTCCCTTTTTCGGTTTCGAATTCCCCATATGAGGTTACTTTTAAATAGCCGATACCATTTAATTTTCAGTGTGTAGTATTTTTTTTTTTTTTTGAATTTGCCGGGTGATGTTGCATTCGATTTCCATGTTGTGTAATTTTTCATGTCAAGTTTTTTATTTCAAATTTACCTTGTTATGTTGCATCCAAGTTTTCATGCCATATAGTTTCTTGCTTTCTTCAAATTTCGACCTTTTTCATGTCATGAATAGAGACGATCAGTTCCAAAAAAAGTTTATTCCTTATTGGAAAGTTGAAACCTATACAATCAGGGTAAATTGCAAGCTTTCTGAACCTGGAACAGACCTAGGATCCTTTGGAATCGGCTTAGAAACAAAGTTTCGGTGGAAATTGGTGTCTTTCAACAAGCGAGCAACTACTTCAATATTTGCATAAATAGAATATTTGCTTTCTCGGCAAACTGGTTAAAGCACTTCCGAGGCTTTTTTAACCATCCCGGGTCGAATCTCCTTTGCTACACCTTTAGTATGTTCTTTTGAAAATAAGATTAAAAGTAGTTAAAAGTTAATTATACCCTGAAACTAGATTATGTGGACCAATTCTTCCTAGAAACTAAACCACCCTTGGTTGGTTCCGACAAATTTTACTCATTAATGTACCCAGTTCATCGAGAACCCGCCTTGAACCGGCCGGTTCATGCAAGTTTACAAGGCTGGTTGGGGACAAATGCTCACCTCTAGTCATGAATACGGTCGTTTTTGACACAAAATTTAGATTTGCATACCATATGAATTGAGATTTCATTTGGCATGTGATTTCGATATTATTATCATCCTTATTGGTCTTGGTAAGTGGACCCAAAATCTAGGTCGTATGAAAATTCAGAACGCGTTAATATACGCACGGTTGGAAGATGAGTGACATTAACATGGCTGTTTCGATCACTTGCCAGTAATCAAATCCATGTTCCAAGATCTCTAATTGCGCATGAAATGAGATATTCTCCCATATCTCATTAGGTTTCTAGTTAATCTAAATAGGCTAGTAGGGACTTATGTAGAATTTTGTAAAGAATTAATTGAATGAAAACCAATTGTCCACGAGATATGGGTTGGGGAAAACCCGAGTCAATTGAAAGCCGTTAGCCCAAATTTAGCAATACCACTAAACCTAATTCCCTTTCACTATCGAGGGGTAAGTGCCGAAAGTGATTAACTCCTGCCATGTCAATATAACCCAAAATGGATGCGTGCTGGGAGGTCCATTCACCTCCAATGACCTATGCATGGGTACCCCTCCCGAAGGAAACTCATTTCAAGCTTGTTTGTAAAGTAATTATCTCTTTCAAGAAGTGACAATTCACCCTCATTTATACCTGAAAGTATTCGCTAGGAGAGAAACATGCCATTCTTATCTCAGTTGAATGAGTCCGAGAACTTGAGAATATGCCACTTGAACTCCGTTTGTGAATTGCCTTGTTGCTTATTATAAGAATTCAAGTCTTCAGTCTGCGTTAGAGTGAAATATAAGAACCTGTTCTTATGGGTATTGACAGCTGTACGTCTCCATTTTTTCCTGCATAAATCACCCAAACGGTGGGCTAATTGGAAAGTCCTTTTACTACAACGGCTTCACCAGAACGATTCTCGATAATATTGCATACTTTCCCTGATCCGCCACTTCTGATCACATTTTGCTCCCTCAATCCTGACAGAACATTCAATTCTGAAAAATTCGAACTTTGGAATAGGGTCTGTTTCGGAGTTCAATCAACCCCGTCCCTCCTCTTTCCGGAAGCTCTAATTGTGAATATCGCCGCCATCAAAATGAACATCGCCACAGCAAAGGCCAAGAGCACAATCAAGGCAAGATTAAGCGACGAGCTTTTGCTCGATCTACAGGATTGGGAATTGCAGACATTGAGCCTTATGAATGATTTGGATGCACAGAGGCCCGGGTTATTTAGGAAACTGGCGTCATAGCCGCTGATCCGCGCAGCATACCACCACGGTACAGCTGTTCCAACAATGCACCAGTCAAGTTGTTGAAGGCCACTTGGAATCTTCTAATCGTGGAAAACTTGCCAAAGTCCAGGGGGATCGTGCTCAGCAAGTTGTTATTGGACAGCCTGATGTCCATCAAAGCCGGAAATCGCCCGATACCTTCTGGGATTCCACCGGATAATTGATTGAACGCTAAATTCAAGCTGGATATATTCTTGATCTTCGGAAATCTTCAGGAAAGTTCCCCATCAAATTATTAATAGACCGATTGATCGCGCTCAGTTTCACAGCGCTCACGGCCAGAGGGATTGACCCGGACACACTGGTCATGTACATATACAACTCGCCCAAGTTCCTTAGAGCGAAAATGCTGCCCGGAATCTCTCCTGTCAGTAGATTCATCCCCATATCCAAGTGCTTCAGCGCCTCCATATCACAGACCGTCTCTGGGATTACCTCAAACAGCTTCTTCAGCTCGGAGCTCACCCAATGGGCAAGAGAGAGCCTTTAGCGTGCCAATCTGGTGAGGCCTGAGGCTAGCGAGCTGTAGAGGCTCTTGCTCACCGGTCGGGTGAGCCTCAAGCTTGCCCTTGGCTAGTTGCCGGCCGGACAACAGTCAATGGCTGACCGAAGAAGAACGAGATAAAAATAAATAAAAAAGGAAAAAAAATTAGAAAGAAATTTTTTTTAAAAAAAAATTGATTTTTAGAAAAAAAATTAAATAAAATAAAATTTTATTAAAATGAGTGTACGGAGGAAAATTGAATTGAATATTTTATATCAAACAATGGAAAATATTTTCTGGTTCATCTTTAAGTTTTAGCTTAACACCCAAAAAAAATTATCATTTTCCTAAAAAATGATTTCTTAGAAAATATCTTCCAAAAACTTCATATTTTTGTGAAACGAATGGAGTCTAATGATGCGTGATGTGTAAATTGTTATGTTTTCTTTATTTAATGTTATCATTGCCGTTTGTGAGATTCGATTCCTATATACGACAGATTAAGCCATCGTAACTCCTCGTCCATTGTCTGTCTTCTTCGGAAATCAGCTCCGTCATGCGAATTCTGTCTATTTCCCGAGAAAAACACTTGGCTAAAACGACTTTGACAGTCGGGTTTTCTCGACAGTCAAGGGAAAAAGGTAGAATGCATGCAACTATTATTACACAAGTTTTATGAAAATCCTGGAATATATAGCGAGTTATAGATAAGCAATAGATATTTAAATTGCAAAAGAATAAATTAAAGAGCATATGTATTTGAAATTACCAATATGAGCCCACGTGGAGAAATAGAAATAAATTTAAAATTCGTTGCTCTTTTTTTCTTTTCTTTTCTGTTTGTCTGTGGGTATAAAAGAGAGATTATTCCAAAGTAGCTGGAGACTGGGAAGGAATTGTGGTGCAGTGGTCTGTAGTTTTTAAACAAAATGGTCGAAGCAGGTAATTACTCAAGTTTGGAACTTTTTTTTTTCTTGGCGAGGTGATAAGGTTATTTAACAATTTTTAAAAAAGAAAAACAAATGAGAATATAATATTCTTCTATTTTATATCAAATCTATTTGCAATTTGCATCGCATAACCGAGATCTTTCGCTCGCGAATATATAATTGCCTCGAGAAACTTTCCATCTTTCCGTCGGTGATTATGCCTTTGACAGCACCGGGCGCGGAGGGATGTTCTGCTACGGTCATGACATGAGACGTGGCGGCAGTTGTCATGTTGGGCACGTTCGCGGTGGTTCTGTTTCCGAGATATAATCAAATGACTAGGTTCGTCTAATTCCCTTGAGCTGATTCTGTCGCGCAGGGTCGCCCTCGGTTGTTTCTTCCATCTATGAGGTTTCCTCAAATGATTGGGATGCATGCATGTGCTCTTGATGCTACTGGCTGGCCCTTGCTGAGAAATATAACCCATTTCTCTCGCATGGGTTCCTTTCAGAGTTGGGAGGAGTATCGCTCTGCTGTGAAGGTGAGATTTTGTCTTCTCTTCCAAGGGGTCGAACTTCTTGTTCATCAATTCCGTTCATAATTCTCCACTGCTCTTTTTTTTCTCTTCTCTTGAGAAAAAGATTGAATGATCAGGTATTTCCTTGTGTGGCAAATCATGGGACTTGAAGCTTCGGTGATAACGGAGTCCTTGGAATAATTGTCCTTGCTTCCTTCATGCATCAGCTTTCCCTCATAACTTGGTTGCACCCTACTTCAGAATTTCTGGTGTGTCCCTGATGCTTTTACGTCCAACAGCTTATTGGCCCAACTGCTTCCTGTCTTGAGAGAGATGACTCTCCTTTGGATGCTTAGCTAGACAGTATAAAAGAAGTTCCTTGTACTAATAAACGAAGACACATGTTTTATCTATATTTATATAAGTAGACTAATCATACAAGTGCTGAAGCAATACATTCAATGCTGATAAAAATTTTGTATGAAGACTTCAGCAAGGACGTAGAATATTTGTAGTGCACGAGGCAACTCAAGTGGTTACTACTGGAGTTTTGGAGCTAGAACAACTTGGTTATCAATTGCATTATCATTGTGTTGCAGTTAACTTTTGATCCTTCTCACTTGCTGCAAATGCAAGAATGTTTTTCGACTCCTATGTTTCCTGTGATGGTTCAAGTAGTAATGTAGTCACGAGGAAGGTAATACTAGACATTGTGTACTTAACCGTCTGTAACGTAGATGATTGTCACAGCTGATGCTGAACACTTGCTATTTCAATTTCTCACTGTTCCATTGAACTTTATTATTGAATGCACTTTATCGAAGTTTATATGAAAGGAAGTCCGCATGAAATTCACCACATCATATTTCTTAGAATGTCCCCGCTGTGAAGGCGGACACCATGTTTTAGAACCTCGGTTTGCTTTTCTAAAAAAGATTATGTTCTTCCTGTATAGCGGTAAGACCCCATTGCGCCACTTCATTTGATTTCACTTTTGTCTTTTAGTTAAAAAAGAGTAACGTTAAACCACCTCTGATATAAAATCTCCTGTCAGCATAATCAGAATGTTTCCTTATCCACAAGTCAAACTTGTGATAAAGTTGATCCGCGATCCTGGACCCTTTAAAGAAGGCATACAATGGAAACCAAGGAGAAACGATACAAAATGCTCGATACATCTACGAAACGTTTGTTAAGCTAAGAGTAGATTCTTATACGATAGTCAAAGTTCCTTTCTTTGATTAATTAGGTGTATAATTCTGTATCCCTCCTCCTCGAGATTTCCTATATGTTTATGTTTCTGAATTTCCGGTATCAATCGTCCTTCTTGTTTAGAAGTTCCAGGTATAACTCGCGTCCATAATATTTCACCTTCGCGACTGGCCCTAAGAATCAAGCCGTTAAGTGTCTAACTTCTCTGGTGAAGTTTCTGGTCGAATTATCATTTTCTTATGGTTCATTTCGTCCAACTTTCACCATTGATGTTGTCGACAGAGTAAAGGCATGGGACTCAAGGCCTCCGGGGCGTACGGCATTGCAATCCGTGCAACCGGTTCGGCAAATAGAGCGAGGCGGATGCCGACTTGGACCGGTTCCAGTGGTCATACAGGTGGCAAGGGAGATCGAGCTCGAACTCGCCGAAGCCATGGGGGAAGGCAGAGCTGGAGTACATATCGAGCAGGGAGTTGAGGCGGCGCCCAAGTCCGCAAGCGGGTGCATACACATTACCTGCGGCGGCGGCCGCCGGACCCCAGAGTTGAACTACTGCGCGAGCTCGATATTGTCATTTACTCTTACGTCAAACTTTGACCAGCGGGGGAGACCGTGCAGGGTTTACGAGAAAGGCAAAAAAGCCACGGCCCAGCACTCTCCTTAAAATGGCGGTTGAATTTAGAATTTTTTAAGAAGCTTTTGAAGTAAACTTGTTTTTTACTTACTATTGCCTCCAAGAGTCAAGAAATTGATCGAAGAACCTACGAAAATGAGCAAATGCCATGTGCTAAATCCCTGTTATATCATTGTTGTTTTTTTCTAATATCAACGTCCCGTAAATATTTCTTATAGAGACAACAATTCACGAAATAAGAAATAAATTCCTGGTTTAATCTTGCTTGCTCAAATTTGCTTTTCAGAGTGATTATGTTGTGTTTATTCTATGGTTCTCATTAAGTTAATCTCATGTTGACTGGTCTTGCTTAGTCATATGGGACTGTGATATAATTGTTTATTATTATTATTATTATTATTATTATTATTATTATTATTATTATTATTATAGACATGATCAACATGGCGAGAATAGATAAATAAAAATTGGTAGTACGTGTACTAAGAAGGGTGAATCAGACAACATGTCGGATAAATAGTTGGAATATACTATGAGATCCTAATTGACTCAGGCAATACTCTTGACTCGTGTTAATTAGAATAAAAAAAACATAGGAAATCTAAGGAAAGGGGATCTAATGTGCCAAAAAAAGACCCAAAGATAGGGAGAAAGCCGACAAGTCTATGAGAATAGTGGACACTGAAGATGAAAACACGTCGAACGGGCAAAATTATTAACGGATGACGTGCATTGAACCAGCTACACCCGGTACGCCCAATAGCTTCCTCCTAAATGGATCCCGAAACTCTAGGCAAAGATAGAAGTTATGTACTCTCAAATTTTGTTGCGAGCTCGTGCTCGTATGTCACAGCCTCTCCAGATACTATTCAACATAGGGTGAATGTTTTCTAGACTAAATTAACATTTCCCAGCTAAAGAACAAAAAAAAAAAAAAAAAAACAAGAAGAAGAAGAACCAATTCATTTGAGGACAAAGGCTAGTTAAGTTAATCAGAGGGCACCAAATACTTTAAAACAAGTCTTACAAAGGCTGGGAATCTATCATACCCGAAGACAATGCTTCCAAAGCAGGATTGGTTCGACAGATTTGGTCTGCAATCAACTTGGCTTCCACACATCTTGATTTGACATACAAACCCTGTAATTAATAATTTGATTATCAGCCTAAGTATGAAGGCTACAAGCTATGATGTTGAGCTGTTCTCCATATCATACGAGTCACTCTTAAGCCTAACAGAACATCTTGATCCACCTTTTACATTTCACGAGAAAAAATTGGGGAGGGCAAAAGAGGATTTTAATCTGCAAATCATTGAGATAAGTCTTTCTTCTTCATCTATTCAATAAAATTTAACGGGGTTAGTCCTATTTAGATCCACATAAAAAAGATTTTAACATTCACAAGGCAATATTAACACAGCACTAAGTCGTATTGTGTTTTTATAGCATGTGCACAACTTGGAAAACAGCAAGAGCCTGTACTCATGTTTGCCCTACATTTGATAAAGCTAATACAAACATCCAGAGGGGTGAACGTGTGTTAAAATAAAATATTGACAAATAAATATGGAATAGAATGAGTTAAGATCAAAGTATGAACAAATATCAGAATTTGTTAAGTGAGTAACTAGACTTCTGAAGTAACCTATAAGTGTGCAAAAAAAACGTAAGTAAAATGAGTTAATGGAAGAGAAATTGCACACAAGTTTTATAGTGATTCGGCTTAGGTTAAGCTTACATTCATTCTCTCACATCGACAGCGTACTGGTTGGATTTCACTATAAGATCAACCAAAAATTACTAATGAGTGTAAACATTCAGTGGTAAATTGCACTCACTAAGTCACTTTTTTTTTTACTATTTCTCTCTCTCAATCACAACTTGTAAAGCCCACAGAAGAAGACAAGTAATATTGAGATCAGCTTTAGACTTTGGAATTTCAAGTTCATATCTCTATCTCCCTGACTAATTAATCTCCTTAAATACTCTCCCGTGCTACTAGCCGTTTAGTTAATCATCGAAGGATTTTCTTCCAATCTACCTATGGACAAAAAGATTCGAGGAGATCTTATGGTCGTTGAAGACAAAGAGAGAATCTCCACTTGATTTTGATCGCCTACATAATCAAATCTTTTTTCCCATAAGTATAGCTTTCCTCATTTGGAACTTGTCTCTAAGATTGATTTTATCAATCAGCTTATTCACTCAATCAATATATTTTTGGAAAGTGAAATCCTTAGTTAGATTACTAGCCATTTATGAATCTGTCTCGTTCTGATTCCATGTTTTATTCTCGATAAGTCTCATTTTGGACTTACTTCGTTCAAGCCTTGACATGTTCGGAACCTGTCGAAGGGGGATATTCACATAGATTGTATATGTGTTTCTAAAATAGAACATACTTTGCTAAAGTTCCTCAATAGTTGCTCAAATAGTATATGCTTGTCCCAAAACCTATTTTAACATAGGCATTAGAACTAGAAAGTTTTGTCAACATAAAAATTTGGATAGAATTTTCTCAACAATGTTGACACCTGAAATTTGGTCGACACATGTATTTTACGTAAAATATATATTAAAAAAGGAAAATGAAAAGAATTTTTTAAAAAAAAAAAAAAGGAGAGAAAATAAAATGGTCTAATGGTCTAAAATTTGGTGATGTTGGAAAAGGCCTGACCTAATAAGCCTAGTTCGTGCGGCCCACTAACGCAGGTCCACGAAATCAATCCATTAGCCCAAAGTTCCAAACTGAGCCCCATTGGATTTCACGCGAGCGTCGAAGGGGGAAGAGGACTGGGAATCTTCTTGTTGTTCGATGATCGGTGTGGTTGGCAATACTGATGGTATATGGGGGCGTTGTTCTTTTCTCTTCTTGCTTTTTTTTTTTTTTTTTCCTTATGATATCAGCTTGGGTTGTGTCTGTGGATTTCTTGCTAGGCCCTATATCTTGGACATAGGAACAGCTCCATTTCTATATTATTTCATGGTTATTTCAGTTGTATATCTTGAAATCCAATCGCATTGCTTATTGCTCCCAACCTTTTAATGTATTTGGGTAAGAATTCTTTAAAATTTTGTTGGGAAATTATCCCCATGACAATCACTTGAAGCCCTATGAACATAAAACATATATTTGTGTATGTGATTTGTGCTACTGGTTAGTTGATATAACTTATTTATATATATAAGCCTTGCTTGAATCAATATGTATACGTAACAAGTGATCTATAAAATATTAATCTTAAATAAGGATCCGAACCATTATATAATGCATCATGCACACATCACGATAAATATATAACACGGTAAAAAAGTATACAAAAAGAAAAAGAAAAAAAATCAATTGCAGGCGGATTTTATTTTATTCTTTGGTCCCATAGAATAAAAGGACACATCGAAAATAGCTTCTTCTCTTCGCTGGGATCTGGGGTGTCGCCCCACCACATATCGCGTTGGAGAGAAAAAGACAAAAGGAAGATTGCCTGTCTCCTTCCTCCACAAGTGGCCACGACGCAACCTTTTCTCCATTAACACCTTTTTATTAGATACATGGGACCCAGCCTAGGGGACCCACATCCAGTGAGCATCGGCGACATATAAATGGGGGCCCTGATTGTCCAGAGTGAACCGGCGGTGGGGGCACTGCCACATGGCTCAGCTTTCTGATCGAATCTACATGAAGATTATATATATATATAATTCTTTTTCCTTCATCCTTTGTTGGTAAATACCTAATGGTGCTTTGTCCCGAAAAAATTGGAAAAAATTATTAGGTAAAAAAGAGAGGTAATATTTGAAGAGTTTATCTATATCTAAGAAATTTCACCTAACTTGTAAGATAAGAAGTTTTCATTTTTAATTCAAATTAGTTACATTTAACTCGCTTCATTTGCGTGTGAAGATAAAAAAAATAGGGAAGTGACATTAATAGAGAGTACAATAATATGTAAAGATTTCGATCCATTCTTTAAACATACTTTCCATAGTCATATAAGTGAAATTAATAGAGAGTTTGATGTTCATGGCATACTTGATAATTTTTAGAGTCCAAATTTAGAACGGTAAACATTCACAGTTTACTTGTAAATTATCTTGAACATTGTAAATTACGATTGCTATCTAGAGTTAAGTGTAATTGTGGGCATGGTAGATTCATACAAAGGTTTATCACAAACATTCTTCTCCTCCTCCTCCTCCTCTTCCTCCTTTTTTTTTACGATAAAAAGTTGAGATTGAAGTCTTGATGAGATTTGTTTATTTATTAGGATCTCTTTAAGAGATTTCCCCATAATTATTATGACTCTTTTTAATTACAAATTTGCAAAGTGTTTGTTAATGGGGATTGACTTGATTTAAAAAGGAAAAAAGAAATAAAAGTTGATCGGATCAAAGATAGTCGGACTGATCTACTTGGATCCACCTAAGTCCAAATTGTTATATTTATATTTCAAACGAATTTTATTAAAACATTGCGAAAAATAATTATCTTCACCTATTTGAAATTGCACTTTGCATAGCATTTAATCTTAAAATCATATACTATCGCATCTCGATACATAAAATGAAACAAGAGAACTTACACTTTTTTAGACATTAATTTTTTTCTCATAATTTTTCCCCATGTTTTTCCTCTAGCGTCTACGCCAATTAGAAACACTAAACAAATTTGAAATTCCACGAAGAGAGAAAGCAACCTTCCTTGAAGTTCTCCTCCAACCCCCGCACATGCTAAAGAGCAAAGACACCTGGATGCGGATGGGCCCCACCATGGGGGGAGAGGAGGTGGGGCCCAGAAAAATAGAGAAATATACAAAAAAAAAAGAAGAGGAAGATGATGGAGCCGATGGAGCCCATGGGTAAGTAGCTTACTTCTCTAACATTTGCTTGAGTAGGACAACTGAAAGGCACAAAATCTGTTGGTAGTACTCTCGTTTCTCTATTAAAACTAGATCACCCATCTCAATCCTTTCTTTCCTATGTACCAAGTCAAAGTAGAAAATTGTTAAAAAGAAAAAGAAATTAATGGATATTAAAAGATTAACAAGTTTAATAATTTTCATCAAAGAAAATATGTTTCTTAGTTAATAAGTCTATCCAATTGATCATTGATTACTAGGTGCTTTTTTTTTTATGAATACGTGTCTTTTGGGAAAAAAGGGAATGCAAAGTTTTTGAACAATTTATTATGCATACTTTGCACAATTTATTATGTGTATATATATATTCACATTTAAATTTTACCATTTTATTTAGGAGTTAATCATGTACAAAATAATGAATTAGTCGCTAAAAGAAAAAGAAAAAAGAAGTAAAGAGTAACATAAATAACTTTCATTAAAATGCAACGTCTATGTTTTCATTAAAATCCATTATGTGTAGATATTAGGAGCATTTACACAACTATCACTAAATATTAAATCTAAATTTTTATAAATAAAAAAAAATCGAAAAAAAAAAAGAAAAGAAAAGACAAGAGAGCGAGGCCGGGCCGAGGGTTAGGTCGGCCCAGCCTTCTTTCTTATTCTCTTTATCTATTTCCATTGGCTTGGGCCTGGCACAACTTCCTTCATTTTTCTTTTCCTTCACCGGCCTACCTCCCTTCTCCCCTTTTTCTTCTTTTCGCAGACTGGCCCATCTCCCTCCACTTCGGCTTGACCCGTGCATGGATCTTCTTCCTCCTCACGCCGGCCACGCCTCTGCAGGAAAAAGAAGGGTACGAGTCAGAGAGGAGCAGAGGATCGGGAATGGCAGAAGCCAGCGCGATCCCAGGGTTGGGGATCAAGTCGGGCGCAACGAGCAGGCTGCGACAGGTTGGCGATGGCAGAAGCCATGCGTGCCTGTCACTAGCTAAGCTTAGAAGGAAGAGCAACGTTCTGCAGAGACCGGGACTTGGACAATTCTAGGGAGAAAAAGGTTGTCGAGGGGCTAGTTTTGAGAGAGAGAGAGAGACGAAGAGAGGGAGAGATGTGTGAGCGTTGAGGTGAGAGCCAAGATCGAGAGAGCCTCTCCGGTGATCACTACGTCGGAACCTTGGTCAGTGACGCAACTTCTCCCCTTCTTGAAACGGCCTTCCAGGTTGGTCCCGATTTTGCTCTCTCTAGTCTCAAAATCGTTCGACTCAAGGATCTCAACTCGGAGACGTTGCGAGGTGACTGGACTAGGCTGGACCTTTCTAAAGCTCGCCCTCTATTCGTCGTCCCCGAGTTGGGTAGGGCCACTTCTAGCGACCAAGTATCTTGGTGGTGAGCGTGGGTGTTTGGTGGTGGTGGTGGTGGTCCGATCTCCCTTGGTGAGGTTGGCCGCTGATGTCGTTTTGTGAGATTCCATGGTGGTCTATAGAGAAAGTTCGGTGAAGAGGATGCAGAAGGATGCGTCGGGCATAAGAACACCAGGAAGAAGAAGACCAAAGGGGGAAGAGATAAATAAAAAGAAAAAGCGAAGGAAAAAGCGAAGGAAAAGGTGCAGAAAAAAAAGTGAAAAATAGAGAAAAAGAAAGCAAAATTGGCTTCGGGAAAGAGGAATGCAGTAGAAAAGATTAAAAAAAAAAAAAAATAGAGCGAGATTGGTAGTGTTCCCCAGTCAAAGGTAGGAACTGGTGCTTTGGCCGGTCGCTCGATCGCGCGCTGCTCTCGACCCTGCCTCCTCTTCGCCGACTGCGTCCACCCTCAAAAAGCTCTATAACAAGATATCCTCCAGTGGGAACGCCTCCGACCTCGAGCTGTGCATCGATTTCGTCTCCGACGATGTTGTCTTGTCGCCCGTTGGGTGTGGTTGAAGTCTCTAGAGCGATGGTTGATTGTTTGTGAGGGCGCGTTTATGATTCATTCTTGGGTTTTCCTTTGGTCTGCATAGATGGATAAAAGCTTGGATTGGCTTGGAGGACGTGCCTGAAGGGTCTTTCAAGAGTAAAATGCACGGATAAAGTCCGTGTAAACATGATTTTATCATTTATTTCGGTTATTATGAGCCTGTGAATTTCATTATTAATATCAATTTCATTATATTAACCATCAGCGTCAAATAAATATACAAGATAAATACTTCATAGACAATCCACCATCTACTTTTATGTGCATTATCAAATTATGATAATGCTAAAGTTAAATACCATAAAGATCATACGTCTTTCTACCCAAATAATTAGCTAAATAAATTCACATGAATCACCAAATGATAAAAATTACCAAGTCATCATAATTTTTTTTTTTTTTGGAAGGCTAGTAAATCTTTGAACGTCCGCCAACTATTTTTTTTTTAACAATTCTCTACTTTGACCTGGTACGAAGAAGAGATAGGATGGAGACAGGCGATGTCGTTTTAACGGAGAAACACGAGAACACTACGATGTCGTTCTTCTCGATTCTTCAAATCGAGCAAAACGTTAAGAAAAGGGGGCAATTTCGCCCACCCGGCTCCATCTACTTTTCTTTCTTTTCTGTATATTTTTCTATTTTTGTTGGGCCCCTTTTTTCCCATTTGGTGGGACCCATCCACATATCGCTATCGGCGTCTTTATTATGCACGGAAGCGGGAGGAGCAGAAATTCAAGGAAGGTCTCTGCGTCTCTCCCCCCCGGTGAAATTTCCAATTTGTTACCATTTCCAATTAGATATTGTACAAAGTGCAATTTCGAATAAGCAAAGATGGTTATTTTTTGCAATGTTTCAATAAAATTTCTTTAAAAAAATTATTCATATAACAATTTGGATTTTGGTAATTTCTATTAGATAGGTCCGATTACTCATGATTGAATAAACTTTTATTTTCTTTTGCCTTTTTTATCCAAGTCAGATTCTCTATTAACAAACACTTTGTGAATTTCTAATTAAAAAGAGTCGAGATAATTACAGAAAAATCTCTTAAATCTCTTGTGCACTTTGTAAATCTATCCTAATAATTAAACAAATCCCATCATGACTTCAATCTCAACTTTTTACTATAAAAAAAAAAAAAAAAAAGAATGTTTGTGATGAACTTTTGTACGTATCCATCATGTCTTGCGATTACACTTGACTCTAGATAGCCATCATAATTTATAATGTTCAAGATAATTGACAAATAATCTATGAATGTTTACCGTTCTAAATTTGGACTAAAAAAAAGTTATCTAGTATTTTATGAACACGGAACTCTCCATTACTTTCCCTTATAAGACAATGGAAAGTTTGTTTAAAAATCAGATTGAAATCTTTACATATTATTGTACTCTCTATTAATTTCATTTCACTATTTATATCTTCACATATTAAACGAAGCGAGTTATCTTATGCTAATTTGAATTAAAAAAAAAAAAAAAGAAATCTTCTATATTACAAGTTAGGTAAAGTTTTTCTGAGATAGATAAAATCTTCAAATATTACCTCTCTTTTTTCCTGATAAATTTTTCCAATTTTTTTTCTATACACGGCACCATTAGATTTTTTTCAAAAAAGGATGAAGGGAAAAAATAAAATAAAATAAAATAAAACAAAACATAAAAAGAAAAAATATGTATAATCTTTGAGTTGGTTGGATAGGATAGATTTGGGGCCCGCGGCGAGAAAAGAGTTGAGCCATGTGGTAGCGCCTCCGCCGCCAGTTCACTATAGGCAATCATGGCCCATCATTATCTCGACTTTTGCAAGTAAAATATCGACTAAAATTCATCAAATAACCACAAAACATTCAAAGTAGATAAATTATCGACTACCCCATAATAATCTCGACTTTTTGTTGAATGAGACAAAATACTATTTCCTATAAATACAATTGAATCCATGGCGATATGTTGAAAAAACTTCAAAGTTTCTTCATGAAAATTTTCATCAGGCGCAACATCTAGCTAAGGTTTAGAATCCTTGGACAAAAAGGAATCTAGGGATGACTTTTTTTCTTTTTAGAGATGATGCTAGATAATATTAAAATATAATAAATAATAAAAATATTAAAAAATTTAAAGATTTCAGAAAATTCATGAAAAATTGAGAAAATTCAAAAAAAAGAAATTTTTGAAAAAGATAAAAATTAGCTTTCCGAGTGGTTTTCTCATAAAGAGTAAAGAAACTCCTTAAAAAATTGAAAGCCTATTGAATAAGCCATTCAGTCTTTACCATATGATTTGTTGAAATGCTTTTTTTTTTTTTTCCATTTATAGACAATGCTAGTTAATATTAAAAGATATAAATGATATAAAAATAATTCAAAATTTTTAAGACTTATGCGACGTCTCCCTCAGCCATAATGATCTTTAAAAGCAAAAAAATAAATAAAATAAAATATTTGTCATAATAGCAGTCTGTAAACTCCCACTCCATCCCATCTTCTCCAGCGAGTTCTCCGACTTCTTCCTTTTTACCATTTCTTTTTTTTTCTTCTTTCCCCACGTGCGCTGGCACATCTCTCCCCCCTTCCGGCCCGACCCGTCCATCTCTTCCCCTCTCTTCCCTTCTTCTCTTCTCTCTGCTTTGGACAGTAGGGGTGGCGAAAAAAGCAGAAAAAATAAAAATAAAAAATCTCAACACCAACATAAAACGTGACAGCTAATTCTACATCCAATACTTGATCACATAACTATCTCCACCATTAAACTTTAGCGAGACAATCACTAATAAGAGCGATATTATTACTTAGAAGGTCCCACCAAGTTGTGGTCCATCGGGTGAGGGTGCAAGAGCGAGAGAGAGAGGACTGGAGTGGAGGGTGAGACCCCAAGAAAGGAAAGGGAGGAGAGCGCTGGAGTCTAGACAGCTCACTCTGTTCGTACGTGAATTGAAAGAGATGAAGAAATACATAAAATGGATTTAATTCTCTCTCGTCAACAATGAGATGATAATGGAGTTATATGAACATTTTCTTTGCCCTAATTGTCAGAACTTCGCATTTCCTTTCCTAGGATTGCATTTGGTCTTTTGACGTCGTGACATGGCTATTAAATGCGACGTCGACATTAACGTCTCTTCTGCGAAGCAATCGATTCCAGCTGGTTTCTTATGGCTGAAGTAGTCAGCTCATCGATACCATTCATGGCCTTTCTCTCTCTATCTGTAACTCGATTATTTTGATGGACTTACTATTATTATCCAGCTAGTGGGGTTGAGGAGAGGACCGCATATGACAGTTCTCGACTTCTTGTGCTTGAATAATATATGATAAATCACGCATTTAGGTAAGAAATATTCTTTTTTCTTTCCAAGTTTTTGTTCTGTCCTTATTTTTTTTACTCGGATATATGGAATGTGGACAAGTCATGTGTCATATGATGAGGCCTACTGGCTGTTGTATGTGCTGCAAACATCGTTTCAATTCTCTGCCAATTTCTCGTCGTCCCTTGAGCGGCCCAGCCCTAACCTTGGTCTATCGGAGACAACCCAGGACGAATCTTTGAATAATTGTGTTTGGGAGGGCGAATGCGTAATCGATTAGTAGCCAAACATTTCAGTCAGTATGCCTTGTTGATTTACAGCTGAAGTCACAATCAAAAGGAAAACCAAAGAAAGAGAAAAAACAAGCAAATCGAATAGTATCACTATAACTTAATGAGTTGCTTGGCCTTAGTTTAGACAAAAGACCCCACCAAGTGGACCCAAAAGTGCTCGATGTGGTGGCATAAGAGCCAAATTTGTCTCCAACCATGTGGCCTCATAAGGAAAAAATAAAAGAAGATATTAATGATGATGGATTTAACTTTAAAATAGTTTTGTTTTAAATCATTTTTTCAAGAAAGTTAATTTTTTGAGAAATGGAAATAAGTTAAAAATATGCTTCGCATGCAAAATCTTGAATTTAAGTTTGCACGAGAACGTGGTAACAATTTCATACGTAAATATAGAATAATGTTGATAGAGTTTATAAAAAGATGCGATATTATTATTATTATTATTATTTCTTCTTCTTTTTTTTTTGTTTTTTGTTATATTGCAATTTCATTATAGGGACAATCTGCGCGCGGGCATATATATATCTTTAATTTCTGTTTTTTTTTTTTTTTTTGGTAGTGTCATGTCTTCGGTGGGAGATTTGAGTTTGAAGAAGTACCCCTGGAAGAAGTACCCCTGGAGATGGAGATGTGTGTTGATTACACCGACGCCTCCTCGTAAAGTTGGAGATGTGTGCTATTTATTTTATTTTATTTTATTTAGAAGCCCCGAAGGAAAAATAAGACTGGAGATTTTTTATGCCCTCTGCCTCTGCATGGCTTTTTGTTCTCGTCGCATGGAATGAAGCCTGAAATCGTGGACCCCACCCGGTTGACCCATGTCCTTGTCAGTCACTGTCTTTCCGTCCCTTTCTCTTTGATCCTAGGAGTTGTTGCCAATCCTCTTCTTCCCTCTCTGTATATGTTATTTAGAAAAAAGCTTCATGTTAAATTGAATAATAAAAAATTAGTAAATAAAAAAAATGAAAAACTTATAAATTGAAATACTTATAAAAACGTAGGGCTGGAAAAATGGGCTCTATACTCATATAAGCAACATGTTTGCCTTTTAAATGAGTTATAAATGGCTTGAAAAAAAAAGAAATCCACAAATTTTAAAAATTATTTTGTAATTTTCCTCCATATTTTTTACTATTTAGACTCTTGGGCAATGACTTTAAAGGTTATTTTTTTTGGTTTTGTCAATCAATGACTTAGAAATTGATCGATTCATATATGACCAAAAATAATGTTTAGATAATTTACAAATCAAGCTAAAAAATAATGGAGATTAGATATTACTGCTACTCAAGTATGTTTCAACGGAAGCCACTGTCTCACTCTCTCTCTCTCTCTCTCTCTCTCTCTCTCTCTACTGCAACGACCACCAGAGGACCTAACCCGTTCGCTCCCTCTCCTCCTCCGGCGGCTTCACGTACCACCGTCCTCCGCTGCCTCCTCCTCCGCCCCCTCCTCCTCCTCCTCCTCCTCTTTCACCTTTGCATCTCGTGCCTCCGCCGTTGCCACCAAGAGCTACGGACCCCCGAGCGTGAGTGTTGGCTACGCGTTGTTGCAGCAGCTCTTGGCCGGCGGCATCGCCGGGGCTTTTTAGCAAGACTTGTACCGCGCCTCTTGCTCGCCTCACCATCTTGTTTCAGGTTCAGCCATTTCTTTTGATATCGTTTTTTGCCCTTTCTGATTCGAGGGTCGTTGGAATTTTCAGCTGAAGGTTTGCTTCCTTAAATGAATGTTTGATTCGGGGATTTGCCTTGTGATGAGCTTTAGGAAGTGGGTTTCTTATGTGAATTTTTTTCTTTTTATTTCCCCTTTTGAGACTGAAAGTGAAGTTGGAATTTAACATGGAAAAGGAAAATATTTTGTTTTTCACTTCTCTACCTGTCACTACCTGTAACTTTCGGAAATTCATGTAGTGCTGACTTTGGCGGTTTCTAATGTGCTTCAACAGTTTATTGTGATTTCAGTTACATCTGTGTTGGGTTTCATGTGCTTGATTGATGTTTTTTGCGGGTTGAGTCTCCTTTGGTCTGTGCTCGGTTATTGATTTTGGTCCTAAGAATTTCTATTGAAGTTAATGTTCAGAATTGTGTTAAGGTTGGTGTATGAATGTATGTTTATGTGGGTGAAATTGAAGTGTTGTTTTGATATCAATTGCCATGCATGCCTTTATATATGCTTTAGCACTACACTTTGCACGTACAACCTGCGGTCTAAAACCCCGATCGCATTAGGAAGCCCATAGGAGGTGCCAAAAGATGGAACCCGTGAGGGGAATGACCCATGGTAATCCACTTTTGGTCCCGCTCATTTTCGATTAGTGATAAAGAGAACTATCTGACAAAAGTTCGGAGTGAGGAAAACTCTTTTGATCTAATCGGAATGGGAGCCTTTAGCCCGTAGAATCCTACCTTTTAGCGAGCCTCACGAGTCAGCATGCGATGTGTCTTTGTGAATGACAAATTCCCTTCGCTTTATCAGTGGTAAGTTTATCTTTTGTTTAGTATAATTTCTAATATTCCTCTTGGATTTTCATTATGTCCTCTCCTTTTGTAATACGTGGAAGTCAATCAAAATAAAGTATGTTTAGTGAGTTGAGCTTGGTTATATTTTGGATTGGGCTAGGCGTAGCGTGGGCTTGGTGCGGTTTTAATAAAAGGTGGGCTTGTCATGGTTAATATCCTAATGTGGGCTTGGTTAGATTAGATTTTTTTTTTTTTTGGGGGCAATTGCTGTGGAAGTTCTAAAACTTGTCGCGAAAATGCATTTGAGTCTTAAAACTTGCAAAAAGTATAAATAAATCCTAAAACTTGTCAAAATGTTTCATTTGAGTCCTAAAACCGACGCCGTTAGTCTTTTCAGTTAAAAATGCTGACATGTCATTTTAAATAATTTTTTATTTTTCGCATGGATTTTTTAATTATTATTTAAAAAATATATTTATTCATTTTATCTTATTTTCACCAAAAATTAAAAAAGAAAAAGAAAAATTTTATTTTTAAAAATTGTTTTAAAACAAAAAATCGGCGGTTCCTCTCCGTTGTTGCCACCACCCATTGCCAGAGGGGCCGGGCGATGGTCACCGGCCTTGGGCAAGGGAGGGCCAGCTCCAAGCGAGGGCCGACGACCGTTGCCCACCTTGGGCAAGGCCTCGTCAGCCCTCGCTCGCCTTGGGCGAGTCGTCGCCGGCCCTCACGGGGGCCCGCGACCGTTGCCCGCCTTGGGTGAGGCCTCGTTTGCCCTCACTGAGATCTGGCGAGCCTCGTTGGCCTCCCGTGAGGGCCAGTGACGACTCACCCAAGGCGGGTGACGGTCGCCGGTCCTCGCCTGGGGCCGGCGAGGGCCGGCCACCCCCACCCAGGGCTAGCGACCATCGCCCGGCCCCTCCGATGATGGGCGGCGGCAGTGGCGGCGGGAGAGAGGAGTCGCCGATTTAAAAAAAAAAAAAAAAATAGAAATAAATTTTTAACTTTTCTTTTTAGTTTTTGGTGAAAATAATATAAAGTGAATAAATCTAATTTTTTATTTTTTAAATCTATTTTTTTTAAATGAATAAAAATAATTAAAAAATCCACGTGGAAAATAAAAAATTATTTAAAATGTCACATCAGCATTTTTAACATAAAAGGCTAACGTTAGTTTTATGATTCAAATGAAACATTTAGACAAATTTTAGGACTTATTTGCACTTTTTGCAAGTTTTATGACTCAAATGCATTTTCGCTACAAGTTTTATGACTGCCGCAACACTTATCCCTTTTTTTTTTTTGGGGCACCGCAGGGGGTTGGGGGGGGGGAAGGAGGAGGTTGGAGGATTCAAAGGCCCCATTTGCTTTCATTAGGCTTTTAATGAGCCCAAGTGAGATCAATTTGTAAAGAGAAAAAAATCTGAAAACAATCATTTCTATATAATTCAAATAATAATAATAAAAAAAGAAATACATCTTTCTTAGGTGATTTTATTATTTTAGATGATATAGGGATTTCTGTTCATGAATTTTGATGTAATTTATGGAGATTCCCTTTTATGATATAGAATGGGCATTCGATCAATTGCTATGCATAAACCATTCGATTTTATAGTCTCTTGTGAAGAAATCATGATAAGCAATTATCTATATGAGATTGGGCTTGTATAAAAATTCTCTTCTCTCTATTTCATTATAACAGATGATAGAATTGAAGCATTGTATTCCTTTCCCTTCCATACACTGCCTTCTTCTCATTTTATTTTTATCTTGCAACTTCAAAGGTACTCAAGCTACCGCTTCCAAAAGATCACCAATTTGAACTCGATCCAAGATTATATAAATGAGCCTTGAAGAGCAAGCTTGCTTCACCACCACCAACCCTTCAAAGTAGGATAGCTTACTTAGCGTAGCTTTAAACTTCATCTCTTTTTCCCAGCGTGGGAATTTCCGTTGTTTTAATTTGTTCAGTAAGTAGAAACTATGAAACTACTTTATACCTCTAATCCTAAGCCTCTGGTTTGGGGGAGTTTATATTGTAATGCAGCCTTATCCTTTCATTCTTAATGAAAACATGCACTCATTTTATCAAAGATGCGTGAAGGACATCAAACCGACCCTACGATCATCTTTAAGGGTTGGGTTTTCACGCGCTTCCTAGTTTTAAAAGTTTCCTAAACAAGGACATTTGAAGATATGAGAACAAGTTTCTACAAATCTTTCTAAAATTGCTGTAAAAAATGATTTATGAAAATGACACGCATTGCATTTATTATCAATATATGCCAACCCTTTGCATCATATCTCAAGCATAATTTCTTGCATACATATGATAAAACATATGGGAGTCAAAATTACATGAAGAAAATATCTTAGAATCTGATAGTGATAATGATATGTGAGCTTGTGATGTGACATTTTGTAATCATTGAATATTTTTTAAATGGATGGAAGCCTAAGTCATTGAATATGTTGGTAAGACGTTTTAGACAACTAATGAGTGTGGCTTCGTTTTTATGTCTAGATAGAGGCCTAAGTCATAGTCTAGATAGAGGCTAAGTCATACCCTCTCGTAAATCCGTGGTATCCATTGTTATTTTTAAGCGGTGTTGTTGGCCTTTCTAGTTTTGATCTTAAACCTGTAAAAGAATACGAGGTTTAAGTTTGTCTTAAAGGACAAAAAGTATCTCGTTGCTCAAATTTCTATCATTTCTTTTTCTTTTTTTCTTTTTTGGTAAAGGAAAATTTCTATCATTTCTTTATTTTCCTTTTTTTCTATTTATGCCTGTTTTGCTTGGAAATTATAGCTTCTCTTTGAATATGAAAATTTGAGAAAATTTTTAACATGCACGGCAATGCTCATCATGGATGTCAATTTTTGTAAGTAATGGAAATGCAAGTAGAATGTTAGACCTGCATTAAAAGTACTATCATCTAGGCATGTAAAAGCTTCATTCACATTTTGATTTGGCTATACATGCATATTCAAAAAGTAGTGTCTTTTTCATTCCCTAAAGTAAAAGCCTCTTGCTCTCTTCCTCTATGTCTAATGGTAGGCTCAAGAAGAAAGAAGTCATGGATGACGATCATCATGTACCTTTTGGTGATGATGAGAGCTATAGAGAAGTCTTGTTATCTCTATTTAAAGGAGGAGAAGAAGTAGAAGAAGGTGATGGCTACCGAGAATTTTTATTGATTCTATTTAATGAAGGAGAAGAAGGAGATGAGCACGGAAAAAGTGGGGAAGATGAAGAAGAGGAGGAGGGACCTTTATTTGAAATAGTAGAACAATCTACTGAAATAGAAGAAGTAGTGACTCAGGAGGATGATAATCGTCATGTACCTTTTGATGATGATGAGAGCTATAGAGAAGTCTTGTTATCTCTATTTAAAGAAGGAGGAGAAGAAGTAGAAGAAGGTGATGGCTACCGAGAATTTTTATTGATTCTATTTAATGAAGGAGAAGAAGAAGAAAAGCACAGAAAAAGTGGGGAAGATGAAGAAGAGGAGGAGGGACCTTTATTTGAAATAGTAGAACAATCTACCAAAATAGAAGAAGCAGTGACTTAGGAGGATGACGATCATCATGTACCTTTTGGTGATGATGAGAGCTATAGAGAAGTCTTGTTATCTCTATTTAAAGAAGGAGGAGAAGAAGTAGAAGAAGGTGATGGCTACCGAGAATTTTTATTGATTCTATTTAATGAAGGAGAAAGAAGTAGAAGAAGGTGATGCTATGGAAATTTAATGAAGGGGAAGATGAAGATGAAGAAGAGGAGGAGGGACCTTTATTTGAAATAGTAGAACAATCTACTGAAATAGAAGAAGTAGTGACTCATGAACTGGGCAGGGTATGCTTACTTATTACTATTTGTTATTCTTTCACCTAAACTTCGTTTTTTTTTTTTTTTTTGCGAGTCTCCCCCCCCCCCCCCAATTTTGATGCTATGAATTTTACACAATTGATTGAGTTGCATGAGGTGCCAATTGACTTACTTTGTAGGAATTAGAAGACATTGAGATCGAAGTCAACAATAATGTTCAGAGGAATCTGATCGAGGAAGTGAAGCCACGCTGGAACAAGCACGCCGCTACCTACACCTTCTCGGCTTCCATCATATGCATTTTTCTTGGTTTCGGTTAGTCATATCTCTCAATAGATACATCCAATATCATGAAGCATGGAAAGATTCACCCTAGTGGTCCTCCATAAAGTTTGGAACCTACAATATATTTTTGCGAACTAATTTTTCATACAACGAATCAATTCCTTGCAACTTATTTATGTTGAAAAAAGACAATAATAATTTATTATATTGCACCTTGTTTTGTGACTTTATTATTGATAAAATGATAAACTTATTGACAAAGTTCTTTTTATGCATAAACAAAGAATAATAAAGATTACTTAATTTTGAATAACAACATCCACTTATTTCTTCTTCTTTTTGAGCCAAGTAAGTAAATTTCAGATAATAGTTATTATTTCTCATCATTCTTATCATATAATAATATATTACAAAGGTAAATAGGGCACAGAATATTTTTTTTTTCCATTTTTTATGTTTTCAATTTCTTTTACATAATTATGATTTACTTGAGAACATTAGGATAATAACTAACATATTCATTTTGAAATTTTGGCAGTCATAGGATTGATGAGTAAGGGGATAGCATACGTAAAGCCTGACCAACCAACGAATGATGAGTTCGAGGATCATTTGATCGGGGTTTCAAAGTTATCCTCCCTTATTGGGTTGATACTAGCTTGGTGGATCCCCAACAAGATTGCTTACCGTTACAAAATAGGGTCGGTAGCAATCATCTTCTTCATCGGAGCCCTCTTTGTGGCCATTAAGCATGCTTACATCATCCTTGTAATTGGCCGCTTCATAATTAATATTGCTGCGAGCTATACCCTCATCATTGTTCCCATTTATATTGCCGAAATCTCTCCAGTCTCTTATCGGGGCTTGCTCACCTCCTTCCCTGAGGTACTCCTTTCATTTCTTTTTTTTTCCTCAAATTTTGTAACATATTTTTGTTTTTTTAATTTATCATCAATGATTGTTGGGGGAAAATTAAGGTTAGATATTTAAAGGTAAAGGAAGGTGATTGTTTTCTTATACGTGTTTTGGTGGTTCAGGTATTCATCAATGTGGGCACCCTCCTCAGTGACGTCTCCCACTTTTTCTTATTTAGGATTCGCTCTAACCTCGGTTGGCGTCTCTTACTCAGCATAGGAGGAATCCCCTTCTTGCTCATTGCTTGGGTCCTTGCCATGCCAGAATCCCCTCAATGGCTTATCATGCAGGGCCGTCAGGGTGATGCGAAGCGTGTCCTTGCCCAGATCTCCAACTCTGAGGAGGAGGCTACAGTCCAACTTGCCAAGATTAAGGAGGCTGTTGGTATCCTTGAAGAGAACAATGACAACATCATCGAGGTCACCAGCCAGAGCACTTGGGGGGACATGTGGCGGGATCTCCACTGGACCTCACCTACCTTACACATGCTTGCCTGCACCATTGGAATCTACTTCATCCAGCAAGCTTCTGGGAGTGACACCATCATTCTTTACAGCCCTTCCATTTTTGATAGGGCTAGCATTATCTCCAACACCACAAAGCTCCTCTTGGCCATAGCACTTGATGTTGTGAAGATTATTTGCACCCTCTTAGCCGCTTTCCTTCTTGATCGGATTGGGCGACGGCCGTTGTTGCTGACTAGTATTGGTGGAATGATTATATCGCTGGCCTCCCTTGGTACGTGCCTCACCATCATTAACCAGAGCCAGGGGGTGGTCAAGTGGGCACCGACCATCTGCTTCCTCTTGTTGGTGTGCTACGTGGCCTTCTTCTCCGTTGGGATGGGGCCAATTGCATCAATATATAGCTCAGAGGTGTTCCCCCTAAGGTTGCGTGTACGAGGGTGTGCAATAGGCGTCGCCGTGAGCCAGCTGGCGAGCGGTTTAATATCCTTTGGATTTGTTTTTTACTTCCAGAAAATTACTCTTGGTGGGCTGCCATTCTTCATATTTATGGTTGTGTCGATCTTGGCATGGGTTTGCTTCTACCTTATCATGCCAGAGTCGAAGGGGAGGAATCTAGAACAGATGGCGGAATTGTTCGGTAAATGGATCCATTGGAGGTCCTCAGTTAGAGAACGAGAAGGTCGAAGGAGTAGCGCAACCGAAGGCGCTTAATATTATATTTAGAATTTTGAATTCTCCTCACTTGTGAGGATGGAATCTTGAACATCTCAATTTCACTTGTAATCATCGAATTTCACTTGTAATCATCGAATTTCACTTGATGATAGTTTATTCGATATTATTATGCATAGTGTTGCTCCTTTACAATGCAATAACTCATTCAATTTATAACTTGTTTTATGAATATGACATTGTTTCATACCGACACCCTATATCTATAACATCCATAGCAATTTGGAAATTGGATTTATTGAAAACCTGAGCCCTTAATGTTGGATAATCAGGCTGAATCGAGTTGAGCTCCATCCAATCGGGCATATCACGTAAGAGAGTAGGCTTGGAAAAAATTCAAGCTTTTTTGAGTTTGAGTATTGGTCAAGCCTAACTCAGCTTGACGACATTAGTAGTTGATGTTAAGGGTTTCTAGACTTCACCTTTCTACTTCAAAAAACTCTCGTTTTGAGTTTCCACATGGAGACAAATGATTAGTTCATTAAGGTCAATATGTGGATTGAAAAGAAAGATATGTAGAAGAATATTAAAGATGTGTCATCTTCAGCTTAAATGAAAGGTAAAACTACACCTCTTTATACTTGGCCGTCAAAATTTAAAATATCATTTAAATTTCAAAAAAATCATAAAAATTTTGTATTTAAACCTACAAGTTAATATCTACACTTTTATGAAAATTTCAAGGGTTCAAGATTAAAAGAGAGAAGTCAAAGTACATGGACTACAATATTTTGATTATATGAAATGCAAGATGTAAAAATTGATCTTGATAGACTCTAAATTGTCAAGCGAGAGAGACATATATATGAAGTGACATAAAGTATCATATTTTGTGGAGGTCTTGATTCGGTCCACCCGCTAGGTCCATCCCATAAATGGGGACGTGCGAGGCCCTAAAGTGCAATAACTTGGCACAAAGAGACATTTAAGTGCCAAAATCAGAGAGAAATGGATTGCTTAAGTGCCACTTCGCCAAAATCCGGCCAAAACATTGACGTGTCAATTTTCCGACGAAGTAAATGCAAAACGGCGTCGTTTTGGTGGCGGCGTGGAAAAAAAAAATTTAATATGAAAAATTAATTAAATTAAATTTAAAACTAAATTTATTTAAAACATTTAAAATTAAAATTAAAATATTTAAAATGAAAAAAAAAATAATATAAAAATTATTAAATTAACTTTAAAATTAAATTTATTTAACAAATTTAAAATTTTAAAAATTAAAATAAACTAAAATAAAAATTATAAAAATTATAAAAAAAAAGGAGGCAGTGGTTGTTGGCTGTCTCCCCCTTTTCTTTTTTTCTTTATAAATCTTTTTAAATTTTTTTCTAAAATTTTTTTTTTTTTTAATTTTTTCAAAATTTTTTAAAATTAATTTTTTTATTTTAAATGTTTTAAATAAATTTAATTTTAATTATATTATTATTTTTTTACATCAACACCAAAGCGACGTCGTTTTTGTATTGTTTGGCCACGTCAGTGTGCGAAACAACGCTGTTTTGCACTAACTTCACTGGAAAATTAACACATTAGCGTTTTGGGTGGATTTTTGCCGTAGTGGCACTTAAGTGATCAATTTCTTTATGATTTTGGCACTTAAGTGTCACTTTTGTAAGTTATGGCACTTAAGTATCATTTTGTGCCAAGTTATGGCAGTTGAAGCTATATTTTGCCCATAAATGTGTGAGCTTGATCTTCGATCGTGACTGAGAGCATGCATCATTCAGCGACGACAATGGCTATTATGATTTCCCTCTTCGTATGTATGAAATGATGGATGAACCGCAATTCACTCATTTTTAAGGGTTTTTGCTTATTTAAATGAAACTACGTACATTGAATGTAATGCAATTATTCTAAATGCAATGATGCACAAAATATATCTGTATCAAGATGACATGCAACATACAATTAAATGAGCCTAACACGCCAGCTATATATTATGCGATTTTAATTAAATGACCTAATCTAATGACGGAAGATGATAACATGCAACTATCTTTGGATGTGTTGACAGACGAATTTTTGTTGACGTTTTACATATTCATTTATTTTACAAAAGCATTAAAATTTATAAAAGATAAAAAGCCAAAAAAATTGAAAAATGAATAAAGTGAACTAGACAAAAAAATGCAAAAAAAGGAAATAAAAGGATAAGTGAAGATATACATAAAATAATATTTAAAAAAAAAAAACACATGAGATGCCTCCTTCCCACATCAATTTAGGCGTCTGTTTATTTTGTAATACGAGAAAAATTAATAAAAAAGGTAAAAACATAAAAAAAATAATAATAAACAAGAAAAATAGACAATTATGTATTTGTATAGCGCGGCCCAAGCTGTCCTCTTCTTCCTTGGCACGCTTACGTTGGGGAGAAGGGGGTTCGCAGAATCAACGGCGATTTGGAGTCGCACGGATTCGATCGATCTCCCCTTCTTCGCTCGTCGGGACGGTGGACGGGGTTGCGGGACATGCCGGTGATCATGGCTCCGGTTGACATCGCCAAACCTCAGCGGAGTAAGTGGGATCGACTTCGGCTCCTTGTTTGTTTTCGGAAGACGCTTTGTGTGCGGTGTTTATGTTCCAGAACGTCGATGGACGAGTTCATGTTTCCTTTTTAATTCATTTGATGTCCTTGTACGCTAGCTTAGCTTAGGAGAAATCTAAATGAAGCGATTTCATATGCCCTTTCTTTCAGCCCCAATAAAAATACTTTTTACAAATTACTGATCCCTTCTTTTGCCTTGTGTGTTTTGACAGGCGGAACTGGTGAAATCTTAAGGTCTATGGATCGTTGAAAGTGTTGTCTTAATTCAGCAAATTAAATAGGAAGACATTGCACCAGTGCTTCAGCTCAGATTTAAGAGTGCATCTCCATTTCTTTAATACGCAAACAAGATTTAATGATGTTTAACGAAAAAAAAAAAGAGAGAAATTTAATGGAGTTGAAGAGACAAAATAAGGCCTGTCATCGGAGTGGGAGAGAGGGAGAGGGATTGGCTTAACCCCGAATCATGCAATGGGTCCAAAGGTTTCCATGTGAGACTTTGATTGTGGATTTGAAATGTTCTTTTTTGCCAATTAATTCATGTGCCATATAGAAGTAAAAATGATGATGTTAAAAGGGTCATAACATGCATGTGGATGGTAGCTAAGAAAAACAAATGTAGATAGTTTCCATCTCATATACATAACACCAATTCTCCCTTTTGTTGTCCTGGCTATTAATTTATAGACAAGCTCTTGTAAATATACCCTTTCAACGAAGAACATCATATTAATGGCTTTGAAATAATCGGAATTGGGAGGCTACTTTAGCTAGTTATGACAATAGATTAAACTCGGAGATTTGATCAATAAATTTTGGTAGCATCGATAGATTTATGACTATATTGATATTTTCCCCCAATTTTCTCGTAAATTCAGCTGCTTTCTAACCTCATTTAACGATATATAAAATGGACTAGATGTGTGCGAGTGCATGTGAGCAAGGGTAGAAAAATGTTAAAGCTGTTGAAAGGTTAATTATTGAAAATGGTGCCCCCAACCCAAACGTCAGAATGTTAGGGACACTTGTTTTGGAACATCTATGTTTGAAAGTACAAAGGTTAAACTTTCTCTCAGGCATTCTCGATCCTCCTCACATCAAGAAGCGTCGCAAGCTCACTTGGCATGAGCAGTTTCTAGTGTTAAAGGAGGCGTCTAGGCCTTATGCTGCAAGATGGGTATGTGATATTGGTCCTGAGCTTTAACCAAATGATTCCAAGAAAGATGAAGACAATGAAGGCAAGCCCAGCAGAGCCAAGAAATGGCTAAAGAGAAAGAACCTTCGACTTTGGAGGATCTGGCTATGGCTGCAAAGGCGAAAAAGGAAGAACCAAAAAATTTCACCGAAAACATCTCTCCGAAAAAACGAAGCCCCCGATTCCCTATGGCAACCATCCAAACGTCGAAAGTTGCGGCTGGAGAAACGAAATAGTTGAGTTTGCCGGCGAACGTTCCTCATTCTGTTTATCTTCCGTCATCCCTAGTTGCCGGAGAATCTTTGTCGTCGACACATCGAGTTCATCATCTCCGGACAACGTAGCCTCTACATATAGTCATTTTCTACCGATCTTTGAAGCCGCATTAGAATCCCGCGTTCAACTCTGCTTGGCGGTGACATCGCTTTTGTAGCTCGATGATAGTTGGAGGCGATGACCGATGGTGAATGAAGGTGCTTCAAAGATTGGAAATCGTCAGAAGTGTGAGATCGTGTGAGTGTGCGTCGGAGGAAGGTGGTTCGGGTGAAGTTGCAGAGAAGATACGCTTCAATGAAGAAGAAGAGAGCGCGGGGGAGAAGAGGGTGTAGGGAATAGGACAAAATAGAAAAAAGACAAAAGAAGTAAGAAAAAGAGAAAATAAGAAAGTTAAGGAAAACTCAGAATTTTTTTTGCTCTAATCCGACTGGTTGGATCCAAGTTTGGGTGGGGCCAATGAGTCGGATCAGGTAAACACGGTCCGAACCCGTTCCTCAATATAATAATAAATTAATTACAAATTTTAAATTTATAAAAATATTTAACAAAATTAAAAATGATAAAATGATAAAAAAATATTTAAAATTTTAATAAATAATACAAAATTTTAGAAAATTTGAAAATTATAATTTCAGAAAATCATTAAAAAATAGAAAATCCAAAAAAAAAAATAGAAAAAATAGAAAAATCATTAAAAAGTTCATTTTTTTTTAAGATCAGAAACATTTAGAAAGATTAAAAACCCTAGAAAGTGAAAAGCCTTTAGGGCTTTGTAATGGGGTTCTTTGTTTTGGATTGTCTTTTTATTTTTAGGGGTGATATCAGAATGTTAGTGTGCTTTCCTTTAAGATTATAATTGATTGTGCATCTCAATATTTGGATGTTATTTTCTTGTTTTAGAATGGTTAAAACAAATCTTAGATTTTTCTTGATAGGCTCTATGGCGTTAGTTAGCACATGATTAGCTTAGATCCTGAAAGAGTGTTAGCTTTAAGGTTAACGTAATCAAATCCCCGAGTCCAAAATCTCTAATTATGTAAATAGTAAGATATCCTCCCATATCTTGCTGAGTTTTTAGTTGACCCCTAAAAAAGGTTAATGGCGGCTCCTTATAAAAAAGTTGTATAGGCTTAATTGATTAAAAATTTCAATGCCTAATGTCATGCGAGATATAGGCTTGGAAAAGCCCAAGTCAATGGAAGGCTGTCGGCTTGAAGTTCATAATACCGCTAAATCTAACAAGCTCCCTACCTAGCAAGTGGATTTAGGTTGCGACACCCAGGACTATTGGGATTTCAGTTTCTTTGTAAATAATTTAACTTTCTAAATTTTTTTGGTAGTATTTTATGAAATTCTTTTGATGAAATTAGGAATTCATCTGATTTAATTTGTAAAATTCATTAGATGATTTAATCCACTTTATTATTATATGCTTTAGATGCTAGATGGTGTTCATGACTTTTAAAAAGCATATGTCAAACTTTTCCAAATTTCACTAATTATTCAATTTGAGTAATAATTGAATAAGTGACCTTCGACAGTGCACTTCCTTATTTGAGCCCATGGAATGCAAATGTGGATTATTATTAATCACTAATAAATTTTAGTAAATACTCAATACGGGGGTGGCTGAATAGGGGCAGGCCAAATGATAACTTAATGGAACGTGGGGGCCAATTCATTCTTTGGTGATTTTGTTTGGTCACCTCAAATAATGAATACTAAACTTTCAATTAACCAAAACTCATCTCATATGGACCATTGGGACCTCTTGCCTATATTGATCATTTTGTTGGGGTTGAATGTGTACAAGTTCATTGGATATTTTGCTTTTCTCAGCATATAGGCTTGGAATTAAACTAAACTTTCAATTAACCAAAATCTATTAAAGTCATCTCATATGGACCACTATATTAATGATGTTGTTGGAGTTCGACATATATTTTGAATTTGGATTTGTATCAATTAAAAAAATGTCATCTCATATGGATCTCATATGGTTTGTAATGCAATAATTGTTCATGTCTCCTCCATCTATGGAATGAGAATGTTTGATTTACTTTAATACTTGATTTGCACAAGGATTAGGCAAGATGGTCCATTCATTCAATCAAATAATGATGTTGTGTTTTTGGAGTTGGGGGCAAAGATTGATGTCGATTTGGATTTATATGAGTTCATTGGGTGTTTTTGTCAATTTGGATTTGTATGACTTGATTAGATGTTTTGCTTTTCTTAACATAGACCTAGAATTAGATTAACCAATGTCTACTAACCCATCTCATATTCACCTCTGATATGGACCTCTCATATGCACCATTGGGAATTACCCTACTCCCTAGGATATATAGAATAAGAATGGTTGATTTAGTCATAATATAATCACCTCACAAAAAGTTAGGAAAAATCCTACTTTCCATCCCCCCACTCTCACCACTTTTATAATCAAGACTTTGTAATTTCAATTTTTCTAATCAAATTTTGGGGTGACCTACCGACCAACTTCAACTTAAAAACAAATCTGGTTGGTTTTAGGCCAAGTCACATGGGGACCAGTTCCTAGGTTAAAAAAAATAAAAATAGGACCAGTCTTGACTAATTTGGTACCCGCTTCCTTGATCAAGTTGAGGCGCATTCAGTCCTTCTTTGGCATCTAACTTTTGAGGCATAATATGAAATTTAATAAGAGAAATGCCATTATCTCATCATAATTCGATAAGTGTTTTTTTTTTTTTGGTGAAAATAATTCGATAAGTTTGTAGACAAAAATGAAGCTTACTGTACAAGGTAGGATTTGATTGTAATTATTAAGATGAGGAAATGGGAATCAAGACAAAAAAGAATTAATAAAAAAATTAGCATATAATTATAAATATAGAAAATGTACTTTTAAAATGCACATCAGCTTTGGGCTCCCCTGCCATTGATTCAAGTTTCTGACGACAAATCGAACTAAATAGACGCGTGGGAACTGAACGATACAAGAAGTATCTGCCTTAAGGTACGCAACTTATGGGATATGCATTCGGACATACGGATGGCAAAGCTGCAAAGCCTTTCGTCTCCATTCTCTACATTTAATTGATCCCATCACTGATGTTTTCACTAAAATACATCCATCTAGCGCGATACTTATTTACCACGAACGACAGATTATGAACATGTCCGACAGAAGTTAAATTATTAAGAAGCGTAGAATCTGACTATAGTGGGAAAGCAAAAGCACAAAATTGATTCATTCTCTTGCGAAATTGGAGCATCTGAATATTTGGTTCCTTTTGCAGCAAGTGGAAATACCCACGGACCTTAAGACATGAAACCGAGATTGAAATTACAAAATCGTCCACACGTGGGGACCGACATTGTAATTGTTTTTCGAGAGTTTGTACTTAACAAGTCACGTGTTGATTCGCCGGTGTTAAATAAATGTTTTCTGTCCACGAGAGAAAAATTGTAACATCAAGTTGTCACCGGAGATGAATCGAAAGAAAAAGCTACAATGAAATATGGTAGGCGGACTTAAAAACCGAATTCGAATAGTAGTAGGAGGACTCTCTTATTTATTTATTTTTCCGTAAAATGAAAAAAGGAAAATTGATGGAATGTTCAACTTATTCCTATAAAGAGAAAAGGGCACAGAAAAAAAAGAAAGAAAGAAAAAGAGTGAAAAAAAGGAGACGAGAACTTTCACTTTAGGTGGGAACCCTCGACTAAATATTTTAAAATAGAAAATGGTCACTACATATAGAGATTTTGATAAGGGTAACCGGTTCTTGGGTGGGTCATTTCTTATCCTAGAATCAAGAACCTTCCATGAAGGGCTGGTTTCACAAATTGAAAATTGAGAACCAATGATTCCTGTTCATGAAATGGACGGATGCAGAAAAATCCTTGTCACAACCTACCACTTGATACAAAGGAAAGTAAGTTTAGGGGTATTGCCAATTTTGGGTCAATGGTCTTTTATTGACTTTAGCTCTCCCAACCCATACCTTGCACAATATCTAGCGTTCAAATTTTTAATACTATATCAACTAAAGAGTTGCTATTAGCCTTCTTGATCAACCGGAAGCCAAGTAAAATATAGGAAGATATTTATCATTGACATGACCAAAGAATCTAGGGTTAGTAATTTGTTAGTACTCTTTTGATATCTAATTTTGTTCATTTTAAAGATTTTTGTTAGATAATTTGGATTAATTTTAAACCTATCCACAAATATGTGAAGACCATGTAGATACACAATCATGAAAATGACAATCAATAGCCAATAATGACATTAAATGAATTGTACTGGGAGAGCAAGGACATAACACTACCAAATTAGGATCATGCCATTGCTAACTAAGCCATAGGCAAACCATAGTTAACATAAGGAATGTGCACAATCAAGGGCATTCCTCTTTAAGGGCTATTGAAACCTTATGATAGAGCCTTGAGGGCTTGTTCAATTTTTAAGCACAATTTTAGATAAAAAGATCTCACTTCTTAAGAGGAGATTGCACAAAAGCTTTTTTTTTTTTTTAGCATTTTCTTAATTCTTGAAAAACAATAATATTTTTGAGATTTTTATAAATTAATTTTTTAAAAATATTTTAAAAAATTTCAAAATTTTTAATTTGTAATGATTTTTTGGGTTTTCGGAATTTTTCTAATTTTTAATGCTTTCTCTTCTGATTTTTATTTTTATTTTTCTATTTTGGTGATTTTTATATTTTCAGAATTTCTGAACTTTTTTATGATTTTTATTTTTATATTTTTGCTTGAATAATTTTCTAATTTTTGTTTATTTTATAATTTTATTCATTTTATAATTTTTTTATTTGTATTTGTTATTTATTATTACTATTTTGGGGAACCGGTTTAGACCGGGTTTACCCGATCTAACTCACTGATTTGGATTGTCTACTCGGATTCAACCCAAGTTGAATTAAATACTATTCTTTTTAAATATTTTTATATTTTTTTGAAGTTTTTCTTAAGGATAAGTGTATTAAAAGTCCTAAAACTTATCATGAAAATGCAATTAAGTCCTAAAACTTTCAAAAAGTGTAATTAAGTCCTAAAACTTGTTACGAAAGTTTAATCAAGTCTTAAAACTTTCAAAAAGTTCAATAAATTTCTAAAACTTGTCTCTCAAGTGCAACAAAGTCCTAAAACTTTCAAAAAATGCAATCAATGAAAGGACTTAGATTGAACTACTTTAATAAGTTTTATGACTTGATTGCACTTTTTGAAAGTTTTAGGACTTAATTGTATTTTGTGACAAGTTTTATGACTTAATTACACTTATTAAAAGTTTTAGAACTTAATTGTATTTTCATAACAAATTTTAGAATTTCCAATGCACTTATAACTTTTTTTTTATTGTCCTTTTTTTTCTTCTCTCTTTTGTGCAAACTAGTACGCCCGTGACAAACGGAGGGCAAAACTTGAAATTGATATACTCGTCAACTATTACATATCATCAAACTTAATAATTTGACAATAAAATTTAAAGGAAATTAATGTAGGGTAAATCTATCACAGGTGTATCGGTTGGAGATTTTTTGTGGTAAAAAATAACTAGTTTGCAATAAATTTGTACATATGTACTAATTTGGATTTTTTTTTTTTAATGGTCTTAACCCTTTTTTAAAAAGACTTTTGAATCTCTTAACAAGTAGTTAAATAATTCAAGAATTACGTCAATGTGGGTTGTAAGCTATAATTAGTAGATTACAGAGATAGATTATAAAGATAAATGTGAGACCTCCCTGTTTCCTCTAGACTACTGTTATTCGTTTATTCAAATGCTAAGTTCTGCTAAAGATAATGGTCCAGGTATCTCTTTTCCCATGTCTAATTTTCTCCAATATACTCATTTTAAGCAACCCCATTTAGCATTTTTACTTCTTTGTCTACTATTGTTGACATCTGATTTTTAGTCGAAATATCATTAAAAAATCGAGATTTACATTTCTAATCGCAACAGAACCCTTTCTCTCGACCAAAAAAATGTCGTTTTTCTTTTCTTTTTTTTGCATTGTCATTTTTAAGCAGTTTAGTTCATTTTTAAGAAACCGAAAGTCAAATGGTTGACTTTTGGGTTGACTTTTTGGTCAATCCTTTGACCAAAAGTCAACCTCGAGTCAAAAATTGACTTTTTGCCCACAAAATTCCACTTAACTTTAATTTCACTTTTTTTCAAATCAATAAATTCAAAGATTTGATAAAGAAAAAATCAACCTTTTAGGAAAAAGTCAACTAAATGGTTGACTTTTGGTCAAACCTTTGACCCAAAAAAATATAATAAAAAATTGCACAAATATATTTCTTTTAATGCCAATTTGAATTTTGTATAAAAAATTTCACAAAATTTGATTAAGAACCTTGATTTTTGAATTTTTTCAGTTTTAGGTTCTAAATTAACCAAAAATAAAATTATTTTTATTCTAGTCATAATTAGGTGTAGTTCCCTCTTTAACATTTGGTTTAGGGACTATTTGAAATCTGTTTGAGCATTCAATTTCATGATTTGCCAAGTCAAAATAAGAAGTGCCATTTTGACCCCTAATTAGAGGACCAAAATCGATTCTTCATAACTTGCGAAAGAACAATTATTTATCACTCATTTTCTTAAGATAAGTCTAAATTCAAGATTGATTTTATGAAATTCACACAATAACTCATTAATTTGAAGAATTTATCCTCCCAAGTATTAGAAAGTCAAGCAATTAAGTTTCAATTGACAAAATTCAAATTGACCCATTCATGGCTATGGTTTAATTTCATAAATCTAGGTCCAATTTTAATATTAGGCTTAGATCCATTTTTGACCTAAGTTTGAGCACTTCAATTCAAGGTCAATTTGAATGTGGTAAGTGATCTTACCTATGGGTAGCTCATTAAATAGGGCAATTGTGACCCTAATTGAGTTCAATTTTGATTAATTTGCAATTTTGTCCATTAAATTGCAAATTTTACCATTTTAGCCTTTTAGGCCCAATTCAAAGCACCCATGGTTTCAACTCATTTTTTTCCATGATAATCATTCAATTAGGTCAATAAAAGAGCCCTAGATCACATTCATAAGGTTTGATTAACTTAATTGTATCTTGATTGGCCAATTTCTTCATAAAAATGATAAAATTCATTTTCAATTAGGTCCTTTAGGTGTCAAATTGCATAAATTTTTAACCCACAAGGATCCTAAGTGGAAAAAATGGCATGAATTAGACCAAACCGATCAAGAACAGGTCAAAATCTAGCCGAACCGGACCAAACCGGTCCGACCGGCTACCGGCGGGGTTGGCCGATTTAGGCCTTTGCCGGCCGATTCTTGGCCTCCGGCCACCGGTTCTAGAACCCTCTCAATCCCAATTTCACTTCTACACTTTCAATTTCCCAAAATTTTACAAATTGGTCCTCGAATTTCGTCAAATTGCAAATTGACCCCTAATTAGACATTTTGACGCAATTCCCGATTTTGGCTTGGTTGTTTGCAAATCAAACCCACTAGATTGATTATGCAACACCTTGAGATCATAATGGAGCCTTTGAAATGGATTTTTGATGGTTGGATCGAGATTTTGGCCGTAGAGTTGAACCGACGGCCAAAATTGATTAATGTGAGAATATATAAGTGAAATCTCTTCTATTTTCATATAGGGGCTTCATTTGCACAAATTTTTTTTTCCTCTCCTCAGCCTCTTTCTCTTTCATTTCTCCCTCCAAAACCCTACCCAAATAGCTCAATCTCTCTCTCTCTCTCTCTCTCTCTCTTTCTCTAAGTTTTGGTTCATCTCTTGGACCGATTCTTCTTCTTCTTCTTTTTATTTTTATTTCTTGAGCCAGTGGTTCGATTGATCCCGATCCGAGCCATAGTGACTTGATCTATCTTCTTGGAGTCCTGATCGTAATCTAATGATTTGATCCAACTAATCGCAATAGAAATCAACGAAAATCACGACAAATGTAACGATTCGAAGCTCGAATCCGATGAAGTGAGATCAAGTTAATCGATCGGGGTTATGATTCAAGATTATGAGCTTTTACATGCTTAATATTGATGAGTATGAATGATGCAATGGGTTGTTGATGATTTAAATGATGATTGTGATTTTAAGCCAAATCTGTGATTTTCATAAGCCTATACATAGGTTACTGTTTTAGCTAAAATGAGGTCCGAAATGACCTCGTTTGAGCTCAAGTCCTCTTAGGATTAGATAATAGACATCCCGATCTTCGAAACAATTGATTTCATGCCCAAAAAAACCATCATTTGACCCTCCAAAAACACCTCCGAATATTAACGATTTTGCAGTAGTTTTTTTTTTTTTTTGGTTCTAATCTAGTTCCGCCTTCTGAATTTGTTATTTTTGTACCGACTTTCATGATTATTTTTTGACAAAATTTTCTTCATGATTTTTGTTCCAAATCATGTCGTGCATCTTCTATAATTTTTTCATGATTTTTAGATCTGTTCAACTAGGCCAGATCTACTTAAATCTAGGTTTAGGTCAATCTATTCCATATCGATCTTTGTTTTTTCTATTTTTGTGCTGATTTTTGTGTTGATTTATGGAACAACTTTTCTTCATGAAAGTTTCTCATACAGGTATTGTGCATCTTTTTTTTTTTTCAAAAATTTTGGACATGTTTAGCTAGGTCAAAAGTGCTTAGAACTGAACATAGGTCAGTCTATCCTGTATTAGTTCGAGATTTGTTTTAATGAATCTCTGTTTTTGCTATTTTTGTGTTGATTTTTGTATTGAGTTCTAGAACAACTTTCCTTGATGAAAGTTTCTCGTACAAGTGTTGTGTATCTTCTCTTTTTTTTTTTTATAAATAAAAATAAAAATAATTTGGACATTATTAGCTAGGTCAAAAGTGCTTAGATTTGGACATAGGTCGGTCTGTCCTGCATTGGTCTGAGATTTGTTTTGATGAAATTGAGTCCATAAATGCACTTACTTCGTCTCAAATCTTTCATGATAGTTGAAACACATGATATATATGTTCAATTGATGCATAATTTGCAAGGTTTTTACTTTGACAATGTGAATCATTTGCATGCATTAAAATAAAAGGTACTACAGCAACATGTGTTAGACATATAGTTTGATTTATTTTGCCATTTTTTCCATGATTCATATGATCTTAATTTAGTTTCGATCTCTTGATGAGAAATCTTCATCACTGTATGCTCTATATGTGAGATTTTTGGTAGGATTTATGCATATCTTGAGAATGGCTGAAATAATGCTTGTTCTATAAACTTAATGCTAAAATGAAACCTTGTCACGTGCACATTTCCATGCTTATTTGAGTCTCTAAGGATCAAATCTTATAATCATGCCTTATTGATGATTGAACCGCATGTTACAAGGTTTGTATACGTGTTTAGGTCATGTTATTTGAGTTTCATCTTGCACATCAAATTGTATTACAAAAAGTATTCATCACACTTAGAATTCCCAAGCATATATTGTGCTCATTTTTCTCTAGGGCACCACAGGTAAAGAATGCATATGTTCCATATCAATTCATTAAATAATGTAATGGACCTTCATTGTTTCTCAAATAATAAGTTGCTTTCAAGCAAAGATCACAAGGTTTTAGACGAAGTCATTGTATAATGCCGGGTTGAAGAGAAGGATATGGGAATGGCAAGATGCTAAGAAGCTTCAGATGGGTGTGTGATCTAAGCATAAAAAAACTGACCTTCATTGGATCAAATGGCCTCTCTAACTACCTTTCTTTGGCTTCTCTATCTCTCTAGCTTCTCTAGACAAAGGTTGAAGGAAGCAAAACTGAAGGAGAAACGAGAGAGAACATAGAGTGAGATAAAAATAGGCAGGTTGGACATCATAAATTTAAAGGAGAGAGAGAGAGAGAGAGAGATTACAGCATTGCCATTCTCGCTTTTGCTAAAGGGGGCATTTTTATTCCTTTGAATTGGATGAGGGATAATGTACTGTGCAACTTCAATGAACCTGACACTTTTGTTCCCAACGATCCTTTAAAAGCATTCAATCCCATGTCAATGACACCAGGACTCCCAGTACTAGAGCAAGAAGATGATTTCACTGATGGCAATCAACACTAGATAATGCCATGTCTATCTGAAGAAGGAGCCCGGATGAGTTGGTGGTGGGCCGAAGTTCTTGGCGCTGCGAAGGCAAGATCTTTTTCTCCTTGAACACTGTTTGCGGGCCTGAATTCGAGAATTTGACGTCTTTTGATGGTCTCCTTAAATTTTGCAGAAGAAGATCGACAAGGATGAGGCACCCAGGTGCTACTGGATTGTGGGGCTGAGCCTGGCCGAGATCCTTCGGCACTCCGACATCCCTGGGGTAGCCCCTGGAAGGTTCATGGCGTCACCTGCTGCCCCTGCCCCCCCTTGGAACGCCGACCACTCCATAGAGTACATCCAGTGTGACCTCTCCGACGAGTCCAACGCCATTGCCAAGCTCTCCCCTCTCTCCGACGTCACCCACGTCTTCTAGGTCACCCGGGCCAACCGCTCCTTGGAGCTCAAAAACTGCTGCATCAATGGCGCTATGCTCCGCAACGTCCTGCATGTCCTCCGCAACGCCATCAACCTCCGCCTCGTCTGCCTTTGGACGGGGACCAAGCACTACCTTAGCTCCTTGGAGGCCTTCGGCACGATTGCCCCCCATGATTTAACTAGTAATTAAGAGATGATCGTTATATCAGTACTGGGATAATCTCAACTATTTTACCTTGTATCAGGGAAGGACGCTGAAAAAAGTTCACAAAACAGGACAAGACAATGCTTCTAGGTTCCACCGGCCATGGTGGCTCCACTGGATAAGGCTCTGCTGATCCTCAACGAAGAGGTGAAGGGTTCAAAACCCAGGGGAGGCGCTAGGTGTATTAAGTGTGACTCAGGGGTGGTGGGTCCTCCTGCTTAAGTGTCACTTGGGGGTTTACGACGCTTGTGTCGGCGCAAGCCGGTTCCTCCAATACCAAAAAAAAAAAAAAAAAAAAAAGACAATGCTTCTAGGTTTTTTCAATTTATATATCTTCATCCGTACAAACGATTTTTTAGCTTTAGTGAAAAAAAAAAAACAAACAAAAAAATGATCTCAAAGGTGGTGCTGGAAAAAGAAAAAAGCAGAGTCCATATATGTTTCTTTGCTTTTGATCATCCACAACTCCATGCAAGAGGCCTGTCCTTTATGGAGAAAAGTGCTCGGAATCGAAGTTCTTTATGAGATCATTTTTTTTCTCAAAAATAGTTATTTTCGCATATTCTTGTGGCAATTCTGCACTAAGGAGCCATTGGAACTTGTCCACACGGATGTGTGCGGTCCAATGAGGACACCTACACCTAGTCAAAATAAATGTATCATCCTATTCATTGATGATTATACAAGAATGACGTGGGTATACTTTCTTCGAGAAAGATCTGAGGTTTTCTCTATTTTCAGAAAATTCAAGAACCACGTCGAGAATCAAAGTGGCCAAAGAATCAAATTCCTAAGAAGTGACAGAGGCACAAAATACAATTCAAAGGAGTTTAATAAATTTTGTGAAGATGAGGGAGTCCATCATCAACTAACTGTTGGCTACGCCCCAGAACAAAATGCAAAATGGAGTAGCTGAAAGAAAAAATAGAACTGTCATAGAGATGGCAAGGTCCATGCTAAAGGAGAAAGGCCTTCCCAACATTTTCTGGGCTGAAGCAGTTTACCTTGCCATCTCATTGAGTTCGACGAAAATGCTGCCTAGAATTGGGAGAGTGAGAAGATCAAGAAGAAGTACATAACCTTGCCAGACATACCTACTCAAGAAGAGTCAACGTCACAAGAAGAAGGAGAAGTACTGGATTCTACCACTCACGACGTAACTCCACCAAGCTCTCCAAGGGTCACGCAAGAAGAATATACTCCAGAGTCTCTAGTACTAAGGGTAAAAGCCCTTAGAAGAATTTAAGACACATGCAACTTTGCTATTTTGGAACCAGAAAACTACGAACAAGCATCCAAAGAAGTTTGGATAAAAGCCATGGAGGAAGAGATCAAGATGATCGAGAAAAATGAAACCTGGGAGCTTGTCGATTGACCCGAAGACAAAGAGATCATTGGCGTCAAGTGGGTCTACAAGACGAAGCTCAACATGGATGGATCAATCCAAAAGCATAAAGCAAGGCTTGAGGTGAAAGGATACTTACAACAACCAGGTATCGACTATACTAAAACTTTTGCTCTTGTCGCTCGCCTTGATACTATTCGAGCACTCATAGCCCTAGCGACACAAAAAGAATGGAAGATCTATCAACTAGATGTAAAATCAGCATTCCTAAATGGATATCTTCAAGAAGAAATTTATGTAGCTCAACCAGAAGGCTTTATAGTCAAAAGCAATGAAGAAAAAGTCTTAAAGCTTAAGAAGGCCCTATACGGGTTAAAACAAGCACCACGTGCGTGGTATAGTAAAATTGATGAGAACTTCATCAAGCAAGGATTCAGGAGGAGTATGAGTGAGCCAACACTCTACATCAAGACCCAAGGTAAGTCCGACACTCTCATTGTCTCTCTATATGTAGATGATCTCATATATATATATATATATAGGAAATAATGAGACAATGATCCAAGACTTCAAAGAAGAAATGATGAAAACATTTGAAATGACAGACTTGGGCTTGATGAACTATTTCCTTAGTATTGAAGTCAATCAAGATGAAGGAATTTTTATCTCGCAGAAAAAATATACCAAGAATCTCTTAAAGAAATTCAAGATGAACTATTGCAAAGCAATTTCAACCCCACTCATGACAAATGAAAAACTATTGAAGGAAGATGGAGTAGAAAAAGCCGATGCCTCCCTCTATAGAAGTTTGATTGGTAGTCTGTTATATCTCACTGCTACACGACCGGATATTATGTATGCGACAAGTCTACTATCACGATTCATGCAAAGTCCGAGTCAAATTCACTTCGGAGCTGCCAAGAGAATTCTCAAATATTTACGAGGAACTATAGATTACGGCATTTGGTATTGCCCAAGTGCTAACGCCAAGCTCATTGGCTACACTGATAGCAACTGGGCTGGTTCAGCTGATGATAGGAAAAGTACAATTGGCTATGCATTCACTCTAGGTTCTGGAATATTCTCATGGGCATCCAAAAAAAAAAAAAGACTCGGTGGCATAGTCTACTGTAGAAGTTGAATACATCACAGCTGCCACGACTGCCAGTCAAGCAATATGGCTTCAAAGAATTCTAGAAGACATTAGACAAACACAGATAGAATCAACTCTGATACTTTGTGACAATAAGTCCGCAATCACTATATCAAAGAATCCAGTATTCCATGGAAGAACCAAACATATAGACATCAAATATCACTTCATACGAGAGGCGCAATATAACAAAGAGATTGAGCTGAAATATTGCAAAACCAAGGAACAAGTAGCCGACATCTTCACCAAAGCACTATTGCGAGCCAAGTTCGAGATATTGCGGGAAATGCTCGGAGGAGTGTTAAATTATTGATCCAATTTTCTAGAAACTTCAAGATAAATATGAGCTAGAGAATTCAAGAAAAACTCTAGAAGACTCTATGGAATTATCTCTGAAAATGGCAGAGATATTTGCCTTAAAAAAGCCTAGTTTTCTAGAAAAAAAATTGTTAAAGAAACTCCTAGAAGATGTGTAAGTCGGTGGAGTATCGCTATAAATAGGGAAGGAGGGGGGAGCGTGAAAAGGCAGAGCAAAAGGTAAGCTCCTCCCCTTCCTTTGTACTTTGTACTACAATTAAATAAAAAAAGCTTTCTTTTGTTGTTCCCTTGCTACCACTCTTTTTTTTTTTTTATATTATATATTCTTATAATTACTTTGTCCAACCATTTCCTACCCATATTGTTCTTTCCTTAGCCCTCTTGAAAGTTCACACAAAAACACACTTGCACACACATTAATCACATGTTTCCGCAAACACCAACACGATCGATGAGTGGGTCGGTGCCCATGTGGTGTGGTGGGGCAAGGCTCGATCTAGCAGATGGCCGTTTGCCGACCTCGTCAAACTCGTACTCCTCGATCCCAAACTACTCCGCCAGCAATTACCAGAAGTGCTCCCGCTCGAAAACGTAGCCGTTGCAGCAGTTGATGGCCTCGTTCTATGCATACGGATCGACCGCTGCCCAAATCTGCTGCTCGGCAATGAGGTCGGCATTGCCTTCAATGGAGTAGCTAGCACTCCCAGCCGTCCTTGGTCCCCGGGAACATAAGCGGGACGCCCATGTGCTTGCAGATGGCGGCATAGACACAAAGGGTGTTGGCAAGGTTCATGAGGCTATAGGGTAGAAGACGAAGATGACCGGCGGGCGGTGGACGGACCAGGAGAGGCCATCCTTTTGCTCGATCTCCTAGAAAAGGGTGTCGTCAAGATTGTAGTAGAAGTTGGAAGCGCCAAGCCGAGGGAGGTCCTCCATAACCAGAGGAGGGCATGCAGGACCTTGCGGAGCATGATGCCATTGGCGCGGTAGTTCTCGAGCTCCAAAGAGCGGCTGGCCCAGGTGACCTGGAAGACGTGGGTGACATTGGAGAGAGGGGGAGAGCTTGGCAAGGGCGTCGGACTCATCAGAGAGGTCACACTGGATGTACTATATGGAGCGGTCGACGTTGCAGGGGCGACGGGCAACACCATAGACCTTCTAGGGGCCACCGAGGATGTTAGAGAGTGGGAGGATCTCGGCCAAGCTGTTGCCTATGATCCCGGCCCCATGCTCTGGTAGCTCTTGGGTGTCGCATCCTCGTCAGGCAAGACCATCAAAGGATGTCAAATTCTTAAATTCAGGTCCGCTAACAGTTTCAAGGAGAGAAAGATCTTGCGTTTGCACGGCCAATACCTCCGGCCCACCAACAGTTCATCTTGGCTCCTTCTTCAGATAGATTAATGCCTCTGAGAGAGAGAGAGAGAGAGAGAGAGAGAGAGAGAGAACAAATCTTGAGCCGTCCAATACGAGGATGTCAATCATGTTCTTTCTTTGTCAACTTGTCTGCTAGACCGAGCCTGGCCCCGCCACACCACACCTGCGCCGACTCACTCATCGATCGACACGTGGCTCTAGGACCCACTGCTCAAATAAAACGGCTCGCCCTTCAGTGTCTTTCAGAGAAAGTAGAACTTTGCAATTACGAGGGAATTAACGCACTGGTTGATGTGGGAAGCTCGTAATTCCTTCGTTTCTTCAAGCACACAAGCCAACTCTTGAACTGATTGCGGGCAATGATCTTTGCAATGAACAGGAGAAGCTTAGCGATTCTGTCTTGAGCTCCTAAGAACTCTGCAAAGAAAAGGTTTGTTTCTCACCAGAAGGGTGGACGCCGTCGGAGGAGGGCTCCTTGAAGCTGAATGTTGATGGATCCATGGGTCAATAGCTCCTCAAAAGCTTCAATTGTAGGGAATCTGCCAAGTGCCGAGACATCCATGTTGTGAGTGGGCCGCTGCTGGGTTTCACAAGGAAAGTAAGAGCAGCCTCAGCCCAAGCAGTTGGTGTTTCCAACTGAGTAGTCCGACCAGCGACTCAGCAGCGGTGATCTCTGAAGAGGTATTAAAGTGATATGCGCATGGAGCTACGAAGTGATAACATTCGTAGTCAAGCCGCACCCGCAGCCCATGGAGGCAGTTTCTATGACAAGAGAAGTGAAAAGATGAAGGGTTAAACATTGTGTTTACTCGGCAAATTGAACTTAAACTTGTGTAATACATCCAATTGGAAAGTGATAAAGATTTAGGGTCTATTCGTTTCGCAGAAAATATCATGTTTCTGAAAAATATTTTCCTAAAAGTCATTTTCTAGGAAAATGACTATATTTTCTAGTGTTCAGCCGAAATCTAAACTTTGAGTGGAAAATAGTTTGCACCATTCGTTAGCTAATTTAATTGTTTGGGAAAAATTATCAAAAATTAAATTTTAATATTTTTAATTGACCAAAATATTAGTTTTATTTTTTATATTAAAAAAATAATTTTAATTATTTGTATTTTTAAAAATTGAAATTTTTATTTTTTATTATTTCTTTATTTTTCTTTTTTCCTTTTCCTTTTCCTTCCTCCTTCCTTCGCCGCCGCTTCTTTCCTCCTCCTCCTTCCTCCTCCTTCCTCTGCCATCACCTCCTTCCTGCTCCTTCTTCCTCCTCCTTCCTCTGCCGCTGCATGCCTGACGATGGCCGGTTGCCCGACGGCCAACCAAGACCTGATCGCCAGATCCGGCGAGCTCGAGGCTTGGCTGATCTCGCCCAAGCTTGCCAAAGTTTTGTTGGGCTTTGGCAAGCCACTAGTTCGTCGAATCTGGCGGTGAAGCTCGGGCTCTTGATTTAGGCAAACTCGAGCTTCGCCGCTAGATTTGGCGAGCTTGGGCGAGGCCCAAGCCCCACCTAGCTTGCTAGATTTGGCGAGCCGAGCTCTGCCCTAGGCTGGCGAGAGCTCCACCTCGCTCAATTTGGCGAGGCCCGAGCTCAACTTCACCAAATTGGACTAGGCAGAGCCTCGCCAACCTGGGGCGAGGCTCGAGCTGGCTTGTGGTTGGTCACCGGCCACTGCCATGGCCGGCGATTGGCTAAGGCCAAAGAAAAAGATGAAAGGAAAAAAAAAATTAAAAACTTGATTTAAAAAAAAAAGAAAAACAAGAAAAAGATAGCATAAAATAAAACGAAAATATTTTGGTAAAAAGAAGCAAGATGGAAGAAGTTATGGAAAATGTTTTCCACTTCTCAAAAGTGAAAAACATTTTCCTCACTTTTAAAGTTTTTTTTTTCCAATGATGAAAAACATCTTCCTTAATTAGTTCATTTTCCATGAAACGAACGCTGGAAAATCGGGAAAACATTTTCCCGAAGTCATTTTCTACGAAATGAACGAATCCTTAAGCAATCAACTTTTTGCTGTCTTGACAACTTTAGAATTGAGTTTGGTTCCTTATCTCATAGTTTTAGATCGCAATTCTTCTTGAAAATACTTATCAAATTTTATGGAATTCACCAATAAAATGTTGAAGTCAAAATTGCTTTTGCGATCAATTGACAGTAGCTAATAAACAAGGTAACCCAAAGGACTAGTTGAGGTCAAATGACCAAGGTATGGCACCACAATTAGAGCGAGGTTCCATGTTTTGCTTTTACTTGCCACGAGCCATTTGGGTCATTGTGCCAAGAACACAATGAAATAATTCTCCAAAGAAGTAATTCTTTGTGAATTCTCTAATTTTGATATGGATGGTTTGCTTCTGATTTGACTGGAGAGGTAGACTTATTCTAGACTGTTTGGGATAAAAAAAAAAATGCACTCAATTTTTTCCTTGACATGTTGCTACATTTAGATGTTTTAAATAAATGTCATATCTTCCTTTAATCATACATTTCATTGATGGGTTATAAATATGGATATCGCCCACTTTTAATTTTAGTCTAGTATGCATAAGATGATATTCACAACTTGCATCCCTTGAATTAAAGGCATGGCCAGAGGAAAATATGATGGAAGAAAATACACTCCTTCAAATAATAATATTAAGAAATACAATTGTAAAGCGAGATATAAAGAATAATCGTTATTGACCCAAAAATGAAACAGAACAATCCTCCATATTAGAGTGAATACTTCGATAGCTCTCTACTGCAATGGTAGCTCTCTCTCTACGCTATGTAGAGCGTCTCTACCGTAATTGTAGTTTTCTTCTTCTTCAGTATCTTCTACTTGGTTTTCTTTACTGAGAGTTGCGGAGTTGATACTTCTAGCTGTAAATTTCCCAATTCCTTCTGACCCACTCCATTCTTTCACTCTCTGTTCCATCGGCCTCTACCCACATCCTCTTCCTTTTGCATGTCACCATTGGTCTCACAGCTTTGCTGAATTTCCTTCGATTTCACTCGTGTTGCTTTCTCTAGTCGATAACTTCTACTTGGTTCAGGTTTATTGCATCCGCTATTACTAGGTCTTCTGCTGAGATTTCATCCCATTGTTAGTCTTCGTTTCTTTGAAATGGACCACCTCACTGCTACAGATGACACTCATCTAGCAGCTTTATGCAATCGCATGGGTCGGTTATGGTCTGAACAACTAATTGAGATATGGGACGAGGAGGTGCCTAGCAACAAAATTGAGGAATGTCAGTTAACTCTGGTGGGTAAGCTTCTTAATAACCCCTTAGTTAATTTTCAGGCTTTTCAAACTACTATGAAAAAGGCTTGGCACACTGAGTTAGTGGAATTCTCACAAGGCGACTCTGGTCTGTTCATTCTCAAGTTTAAATCTTATGACGTCAAACAGAGAGTTCTAGAAAACGGACCTTGGTTGTTTGGCAATCATCTTCTCATCTTGAAACCTTGGATAGCTAACACGCTGCTGTCTTGCTATGACTTTAGTACTTGTGCGTTCTGGGTCCACATAGTTGGCTTGCCTTTGAAGTGTTGCACAGAGAATATAATTTGTCGAGTTGCAAGTCATATTGGAAAGGTCATTGAAGTAAACATAACAAGTAAAGATGGATTACCACTTCGAGCAATGAGGGCAAGGGTGGAATTAGACCTTAAACGACTGCTGAAAACAGGGCTTCTCCTAAAGGTTGAAGGCAAGAATTTCTGGTTGGACTTTAGATATGAACGTTTATCTCACTACTGTTATTCCTGTGGCATACTGGGTCACTATGCCACAGCCTATAAAACTTTTCCCTATGATGAGAATAAATTAGATGAAATCAGTTTTTTATATGGATCTTGGTTAAAAGCAGAGGCACGGGAATACAACCCTTTTTGGCATTCCTTTTATGATCAAGAGATTATCCCTGAGACCCCTTAAACTTCTTCAACAATTATTCCTGTTCCGGACTCTGTTCATGCTGTGCCTGACACTTCAGCACAAAAAAATAAGGGTAAACACACTATGGAAACCTCAGTCAGTGATCCTATTATCACAACAACAAACCAAGCCACTCAGGATCTTTATACCCTTGACTAGCAACTCATATTGGCAAACCCCCCTGTCGCTAGTTCTTCTCAGTTGAAAAAGAAGCTTAAACACTCACGTCTTAATGCAAGATCCGGACCTCTTAAGAAGGCAAAACGAGTTTTTCATCATGAAGTTCGACATCACCTACATGAGCAGTTCGATGAATCAGCTTTACAAGACACTCCTATTAATGGTGCTCTTCGCATGTTGGGCCTTGGTGGCTGGCCTTAAAAAGCCACCGAGTGAACAATGAAACTTATAAGTTGGAACCGTCGGGGTTGGGCAATCCCCCGACGGTTCAAGCGCTTAGGGTCTTAGTGACCCAGGAGAAGCCCGATATCATATTTTTGATGGAAACAAAAAATCAGACTCAACAGCTTTTGTCTATCTAACAAAAACTCCATTTCTCAATAGGTTATATACAAGATCCAGTAGGATTGGCAGGAGGTTTAGCCTTTTTTTGGACTGACAACGTTTTTTTGAAAGTTACTTATCAATCTTCAGATATGCTAAACTCCATATGTACTGACTTGGACTCTGGCATCACCATGCATCTTACCTGCATACATGCTCTTGCTCGTATCCTCTCCGACAACACCTGTGGACAGTTTTAAGACAAATCAGTAACTTTAACTCCCTTCCTTGGCTATGCACAGGGGATTACAATGAAGTGTTATATCCATGGGAGAAAGTAGGGAAGTGTCCTACCGAGTCTCATAGAATGATTTCTTTTCGCGATCTAATTAATGACTGTTATCTTATGGACCTCGGAAGCAAAGGATGTGCCTTTACATGGACTAATAACAGATAGGGTGATGATATGGTAAAGGAAAAATTAGACAGAATGCTTTGCACAAAGGATTGGAGATTGATTTACCCTTTTGTCGAAGTACTCGCCCTTCCAGCCCTCGGATCTAATCACAGCCCCCTTCTCTTGTCTACTGAAGCACTTCCTAGCTGTAAAAGGCGGAAATCTTTCTATTTTGAAGCTTTTTGGCTTCAGGAAATCGAGTGCCATTCAATTATTGCTATTTCCTGGACCTCTTCTCAGCTTGGAGAGGTGACACTTCCTCAAAAACTACTCTTTGTTTCTATTGCATTATCCAAATGGACTCGTTCCAAATTTAGGAATGCACAAACTCAGCTTTATCATCTCAAGAATTAGCTTCAATCTCTCACCAATCAAACACAACTTCACTCAAATACTGATGTGATATCGGACTTGAAAGCAAAAATACATAACTTATGGCAGCAGGAGGAAAAATTTTGGGCAATGCGATCCCGGGTTAATTAGCTTAAATGGGGGGACAGAAACACCAAATTCTTTCATGCTACTACAGTTCAAAGATGACAAAAAAATAGGATAAGAATGCTTTAGGATGATCAGCAAAACTGGATTCGAGACCCTTCTGCTCTTAAAGAGATGACTTTTAATTATTTTCAGCAGTTATATTCTTTGACAGGGTATAGAGACTATGGCCCAACATTAAATCTTTGTAATCAGATCGTGACAGAGGAGATAAATGAACATTTAACAACTACAGTTACCTGCGAGGAGGTCTAAACTGCAGTATTCCAATTGGGATAAACAAAAGCTCCCGGTCCAGATGGCTTGAATGGTCAGTTTTATCGCACCCATTGGGATATCCTACAAGATGACATAACATTAGCTGTGCAACAATTCTTTCATATAGGGATCTTATTACCGGAGTATAATCACACTGCTATTTCCCTAATTCCTAAGATTCCTCATCCAGAATGATTGGACCAATTTCATCCTATTAGCCTCTGCAATTTTATTTATAAGATCATTTCCAAGATTCTTGCAAACTGTCTTAAACCCTGGCTGCCACAGTTGATAGCACCAGAACAAACTGCTTTTGTTGGAGGTCGACAAATCCAACATAATATAATTGTGGTTCACGAAGTATTACATCAGATCAGAATCAGAAAACGCAAAAAAAACTTCCATGCAGAAGGCTTATGACCGGGTTGATGGGATTTTCTCCGTGATTATCTCCTAAAGCTTGGTTTTCATACCAAATGGGTCCACTGGATATTCCAATGTGTTTCTACGGTGTCTTATAGTGTCAAATTCAATGGAGAATTTCTACCGTTCTTCCATCTTACTAGAGGGCTCAGACAAGGTGACCCTTTATCACCGTACCTGTTCATCCTGGTGGTTAATGCTTTAACTATTCTTATCAATAATGCAGTGGACAATGGCAATCTTAAAGGTATTAAACTTAATCAATGGTGTCCCACTCTCTCTCACTTATTTTTTGCTGATGATGCCATTTTTTTCCTTGATGCGAAACTTATGGAATGTCAGAACTTAGCTGCTGTCCTTAATGAATACTACCTAGCTACTGGACAAGCAATTAATCGAAACAAATCAGTGTTATTTTGTAGCACAGACTATCCTATTGGCTTGAAGGAAAATCTAGCCGAAGCACTTAGAGTTCCTATATTACACCAAACAGGCAAATATCTAGGCATACCTTCAGATTGGGGCACATCTAAACGGGAAATGTTTTCTTGGCTTATGGGTCGAGTGCATTCAAAACTCGAAGGTTGGAAAGAAAAACTCATTTCAAAAGGAGGCAAGGAGGTCCTTATTAAAACTATTGTGCAAGCTATACCCTACTACGCCATGTTGATTTTCAAAATCCCTACTGCTATCCATAGAACAAAAACTAGCTAAATTCTGGTGGCAGTCATATTACAGCAAGAAAGGCATACATTGGAAGAACTAGGATTGCATTAAGAGTAGGAAAGATGATGGGGGTTTAGGATTTCGCGACCTTATGGTTTTTAATAGAGCTCTACTGGGTAAACAAGCTTGGCGCCTAGCCCAAAATCCTAATTCTTTGTACAGTAGGCTACTAAAAGGTTTGTATTTTCCATCTTAGGATTTTTGGCATGCTACTAAAGGTGCTAGACCCTCTTGGGGTTGGCAAAGCATTTTATTAGGTCGGGAATCTATCGCAGATAAGGTTTTATGGTCTGTTGGAATTGGCACTCAAATTAAAGTTCATGAGGATCACTGGTTACCTAGCGGGGTTATTGGAGGTCCTGATCCTAGGGATGAACCAGTCTTGGTTGCAGGTTTTATATTATCTGATTCAAACTCATGGGATACTTCACTTTTAAATCAGCATTTTGATAACCAAAGAGTTGATGAGATCCTATCAATTCCTATTCGACCTCACTGTTCTCAGGATAAACTAATATGGAGAGGAACGTAGAATGGCATTTTTACAGTGAAGTATTGCTACAATCAGCTTAGAGCTCAGCAAAACAACAATATTACTAATCAGGCCTCCTTATCTTTTCAGCCACCCCGCAGATTATGGAATGCAATCTAGAAAATACGTACTATGCCTAAACTAAGGTCATTTCTCTGGTCTCTTTGCAATAACGCACTGGCGACTAGAGAGAATTTATATAAGCGACACATCTTGATAGACCCAACTTGCTGTATGTGTGATAATCAGGTACCTGAGACCCCAGAACATCTTTTTTTGTTATGTCCATGGACTTATGATGTTTGGATGCATCCGGATTTAGCTACCAAAAGTTCTATAGTTGTTGTGCATCGTATCGAAAGCTGGTCACTACAATTTATTGACAGCAAGGATGACTTACCGGATCTTGAAACAATTATGACTGTCCTTTGGAACATCTGGAAAGCCCGGAATGATTTCCTTTTTCGTCAAAAACAACCAACTATTGTCCATGTACGATCCATACTAGATCTGACCAACTGTCCATCCTACCTCCTTTACGTTCTTGACAACCCATCTTTGTCTCAGTAGAGTCTTTCAGTGGCATGTTTCGGTCCTCTTCCCCATTACTTAGAAAAAGTGAGCCACCGGTTCAGGTACAAGATACTATCATTACTGCCTGGACAATTAGACATCCAACCCGTAATCGCAACGACCCAATTACAAGAGCGGAGCTCTACCAACTGAGCTATATCTCCCCGAACCAAGTGGAGCATGCATGAAGGAGTTAGATGCTTCTTCTATTCTTTTCTTTTCCTTGGCGCAGTTGGGCCATCCTGGACTTGAACCAGAGACCTCGCCCGTGAAGTAAATCATTGCACCTACGGTCCAACCAATTGGGAGAGAATCAATAGATTCCTTTTCGGGAGCGATTCATCCTTCCCGAACGCAACATACAACTCTTCGTTGTACTGCGCTCTCCAAGTGTGCTTGTTCCCCCCTTCTTCCTTGCCATGGCAAGTCTTTGTGAAATAACTCCGATGAGAAGAAAAAAGAAGGCGTTAAGAGACAGACCCTCCTGGCCCAACCCTAGACACTCTAAGATCCTTTTTCAAATCTGCTCCCATTTCGAGTCAAGAGATAGATAAATAGACACGTCCCATTGCACTGATTGGGGGCGTTCGTAATGACTGAGGGGGTCGAAGACCAAGAAGTGAGTTATTTATCATCCAAGCATTCTTCTTATGGCTAGATCCAATCTCCTGGTCCCTGCAAAAAGGAAAAAGAATTTCACGTTCTTCCTTTCGGGAAGGGAGGATTAGGAAAATCCTATTAATTACAGCTTTCTCCAGACCTTCGGGAAAAGCATGAAAAAAAAAAAAGCTCGAATGGTACAATCCCTCTGTCACCCCATGAAAGGGGCGATCTCGTAGTTCTTGGTCTGTGAAGATACATTGTTAGGTGCTCCATTTTATTTTCCTATTGAGGCCGAACCTAAACCTGTGCTCGAGAGATAGCTGTCCATACACTGATAAGGGATGTATGGATTCTTGAGAAGAGAGGAGCCGTGGGGGTCCCCCTTGGACCGCTCGGATCCCACGAGTGAATAGAAAGTTGGATCTGTTAGGGAAATCCCTTATGATGTTTTGAAGATGACAAAATAAATCAAAGGCTACTAACATATTTGATGGTTGAGTAATAGACCATGCAGATGATAAAACATCTAAAGGATTTTATCAAAGTCAGAAGATGATCAAAAGACTGAACGTAACATATGTCCGTATATTTTGAAGATTTCCAGACTTCGTGTCAAAGTCTGAAGACCGCGACTCAAGACTCATATTGTAAAGTCTACGAGACTCAGATTGTAAAGTCTACGACCCAAATTGTAAAGTCTCAAGACTCATATCGTAAAGTCTACGACTCGGACTTTACATCCAGTTCGATGAATCGTAACTCAAGCCCAATCATACAACGGCTAGTGATCTGGTTTGGATTCCACATCAAGATTGATTTGATTGAAGACAAGAACTTTATATACGAAGAAGCTTTACTTATGGAAACCAAGATTTTGTTTGTATGGGCGATCGGAATCAATTTGGGATTTTACTTTTGTCACTCAACGGCTACCAAATCTTCTAGATACAGAGCTGTCCAATGGGTATATTGGAAGACGATTCTCCGGGATGCTGTCCAACGGCTAGTTTGGAAGTGGAGGAGTATTTAAGGAGATGAAGGACCGATGAGCAAGTAAGAGACGGAGCGTAGAATTTATAATTCCAAAGTCTGAGCGACCTTCGATTATACACTTGTCTTTGAAGAGCTTAAACGTTTGTAATCATGAGAGAAATACCAAAAGAGTGACTTAGTGAGATAGTGTGATCTACTACTAAGTGTTTGCACTCGAAGTTGTAATCTCTTGTTGATTGCATAGTGGAATCCAGCCAAGAAGGCTGTTATCGTGGGAGAGTGGACGTAGGCTTGGATTAAGCCGAACCACTATAAATCTTGTGTTCTTATTCTCTTCCCTAACTCCTTTATTTTGTTCATACTAGCACTCTCAATTGGTATCAGAGCCAAGTGCTCGGTTTATAAAAGTGTTTTTACTTTTGAGCTAAAGATTCTTTATGGCTAGTATGTTGGCACCAGGACTTATGGAAGGGCAAAGCAACACATGGCCACCATATTTTGATGGAAAGGAATACGACGTATGGAAGAACAAAATGAAAGCATTCCTAAGATCCAGAGATCTCTTACAATGGGATGTTGTGGAAAGAGGAATCAACCCCATTGCTGCGTCTACATCAAATAAGAATGGCAAAGACAAAGAAACAAAACCCCCCGCTCCTATGTCTCGGACGGAGATGTCCAAAAGAGAAGCTTTTGATGCGAAAGCAATTTATTCTTTATATTGCGCTTTATCTCTTGCTGAATATAACAGAATCTCTTCATGTGAAACAGCAAAAGAAGTTTGGGATAAACTTCATGTTACATATGAAGGGACCGATTGTGTAAAAGAGACAAAAGTAAACTTCTTGCTTGGCCAATATGAATCCTTCAAGATGAAGCAAGGAGAATCAATTGGAGATATGTTTAGCCGTTTTACAAAAATTGTAAATGGTTTAGCATATCAAGGTCAGCAAATTTCTACCCCGATGAAGGTCAACAAACTCTTGCGAGGTCTCTCAAAAGATTGGAATCATGTCAAGACCTCAATCCGGGAGACTCAGAGGATTATGCCACTCTCCGTTGGTGAATTGATTGGCACTCTTCAATCCTATGAAGTGGAAAAACTTAATGACGAAGATCCCGAAGGTAAGAAGTCCATTGCTTTAATATCTAATGTTGTTTTTGATGAAACAGACTCAGAAAATGACATGGACGATGAAGAACTTGCCTTTATGGTCGAGAAATTTAAAAGCTGAGTAGAAAAGGAAGGAAATTCGATGGAAGAAGTCAATACAAGCATAATGGCCATAAAAGAATCATGAAAGAAGATGATGATCAAGAAAATATATGCTTGATGGCACATTCAAAATTTGAGTCGACTCGGACACGGACTCGAATCAAAGTCCGACTCGGACACGAGACTCGAATCCGATGAGGAAATCGAGGGGGAGAAAGCGAATCCAAAAGAAAAGGAAAAGAATCGTGATCATCTCAAAAAGGCAACAAATTGAGGGGGAGCTTTGATCAATTTTGGAAAAATCTTTTTGAATCGATTGTGATCTTATTATGAATGGAAGGAAAGGTAAACGTGTCAGAATTTGTTCAAAAAATCCGGTTAGTGCATATTTTATTACATTTTGTCATTAACAAATCTCTTAGTGATATTATCATTTTATTATGACAAAAAGTGTACGTGAATTTCATGATGCATCGGTGATTTTTATTGGATATTTGCTGATATAATCGAAGTGAGCTATATTGCATATCTTTAATATTCGATAAAAGCTGATTTTTGGAAATTGTGATTCATGCAAAATATTTGTTATCATTCTCTACGTGAATCTAGTATTATCACTTTTTGATTATGACAAAAAGGGGGAGAAGAAATGAATATGCATATGTGCTGATTGGTTGATATTATTTATTGCATAATATTGAGCTGTGATTATTTTTCTATATATTCTTATGCTCAATCTATTTGTTATCTTCTGATATCCTTTGATTTAAAAGTATGTTTACAAATCTGCATATTCAGAGATTGTTTTGTCATCATCAAAAAGGGGGAGATTGTTAGGGAAATCCCTTATGATGTTTTGAAGATGACAAAATAAATCAAAGGCTACTAACATGTTTGATAGTTGAGTAATAGACCATGCAGATGATAAAACATCTAAAGGATTTTATCAAAGTCAGAAGATGATCAGAAGACTGAACGTAACATATGTCCAGAGTATATTCTGAAGATTTCCAGACTTCTGTGTCAAAGTCTGAAGACTGCCAGACTCAAGACTCATATTGTAAAGTCTACAGACTCAGATTGTAAAGTCTACAGACCCAGATTGTAAAGTCTCAAGACTTATATCGTAAAGTCTACAGACTCAGACTTTACATCCAGATTCGATGAATCGTAACTCAAGCCCAATCATACAACGGCTAGTGATCTGGTTTGGATTCCACATCAAGATTGATTTGATTGAAGACAAGAACTTTATATACGAAGAAGCTTTACTTATGGAAACCAAGATTTCGTTTGTATGGGCGATCGGAATCAATTTAGGATTTTACCTTTGTCACTCAACGGCTACCAAATCTTCTAGATACAGAGCTGTCCAATGGGTATATTGGAAGACGATTCTCCGGGATGCTGTCCAACGGCTAGTTTGGAAGTGGAGGAGTATTTAAGGAGATGAAGGACCGATGAGCAAGTAAGAGACGGAGCGTAGAATTTATAATTCCAAAGTCTGAGCGACCTTCGATTATACACTTGTCTTTGGAGAGCTTAAACATTTGTAATCATGAGAGAAATACCAAAAGAGTGACTTAGTGAGATAGTGTGATCTACTACTAAGTGTTTGCACTCGAAGTTGTAATCTCCTGTTGATTGCATAGTGGAATCCAGCCAAGAAGGCTGTTATCGTGGGAGAGTGGACGTAGGCTTGGATTAAGCCGAACCACTATAAATCTTGTGATCTTATTCTCTTCCCTAACTCTTTTATTTTGTTCATACTAGCACTCTCAGGATCTACATTGGATCTCACCTGAATCACCCCATTTATTCTCTTGAGGAGAGGTTTGGTTTCAAACCCATTTCGAACAGGAGAAGTACGCCATGCTAATATGCCTTGGATGATCCACATCTCAAGGTCAGGCGCTGATGAGCACATTGAACTATCCATGTGGCTAAGAGCCCTCACAGCCCAGGCACAACGACGCAATTATCAGGGGCGCGCTCTACCACTAAGCTAATAGCCCATCGTGCGGGCCTCCCGCCGAGGCCCACTATGTCAAAAGCGAGAGAAACCCCATCCCCCTCTTTCCCTTTTTCGCCCCCATGTCGCCACGCAAGAGGGGCATGGGGACGTCAAAAAGGGGATCCTATCAACTTGTTTCGACCTAGGATAATAAGCTCATGATCTTGGTTTTACTTCACCGTCTAGAAACAAAAGAGAACTTCCATCTCCAAGTTGAACTCAAACGTAGCTCGCCTCTTTTTGGGTGTAAAGCAATGTCAAACCAAAATAGCCAACAAGCATTAGCTCTCCCTAAAAAGGAGGTGATCTAGCCGCACCTTCCAGTATGGCTACCTTGTTACGACTTCACTCCAGTCACTAGCCCTACCTTCCGCATCCCCCTCCTTGCAGTTAAGGTAATGACTTCGGGCATGGCTAGCTCCCATAGTGTGACGGGCAATGTGTACAAGGCCCGGGAACGAATTCACCGCCGTATGGCTGACTAGCGATTACTGGCGATTCCGGCTTCATGTAGGTGAGTTGCAGCCTGCAATCCGAACTGAGAACGGGTTTTTGGAGTTAGCTCACCCTCGCGGGATCGCGACCTTTTGTCACGGCCATTGTAGCACATGTGTCGCCCAAGGCATATGGGGCATGATGACTTGATGTCATCCTCACCTTCCTTCGGCTTATCACTGGCAGTCTGTTCAGGGTTCCAAACTCAACAGTGGCAACTAAACACAAGGGTTACGCTCGTTGCAGGACTTGACCCAACACCTTACGGCACGAGCTAACGACAGCCATGCACCACCTGTGTCCGCGTTCCCGAAGGAACACCTCTCTTTCAAGAGGATTCATGGCATGTCAAGCTCTAGTAAGGTTCTTCGCTTTGCATCGAATTAAACCACATGCTCCACTGCTTGTGCTGGCCCCCGTCAATTCCTTTGAGTTTCATTCTTGCGAACGTAGTCCCCACGCGAGATACTTAACGTGTTAAATGAATTTAGAGTTGGGTCGAATGAATAAATGGATAGAGTCCTATGACCTCAATTAATTATAAAGAAAGAAAAAGTATAAAGAAAGAAAAAGTAACGAGCTTCTATTCATAATTTCTTAATTTGACTTATTACCCGATCTAATTATACGTTAAAAAGATATTAGTACCTGGTACGGGAAGGGCTTTTCTGTGAGTGGATGATCATCCATTTCTTTTTTAATGAGTCCTAACTATTAGCTATTTCCTATTCTAGGTTATACCTAAATGTGTAGAAGAAGCAGCATATTGATAAAGATATTTTTTTTTTCCAAAATCAAAAGAGCGATTGGGTTGCAATGAAAAATAAAGGATTTCGAATCCATCTTCTTATCCTATAACTAATAGAAACGAATTCGATTGAAAAAGAGAGGATAGAGAGTTCGTTGATGAGTCTACCTATCTCTGAGGTATCTATTTTTTTCTTACTAGAATACCTTGTTTTGACTGTATCGCACTATGTATCATTTGATAACCAAAAAATCCCCTACCTTTTTTGTTTCTTTTTGGAGTCAAATTGAATTTCCAATGGAGGAATTTCAAAGATATTTAGAACTAGATAGATCTAGACAACATGACTTCCTATACCCACTTCTTTTTCGAGAGTATATTTATGCAAGTATATTTAGCTACAGCACTCAGAGTTGAGTTTCATTCTTGCGAACACCATTGGTGTTCTATTTAATAGTTGGCGATCGCAAAGGCCCAATCCAGGCGTATTTTCACTTCCCCAGAGCTGCGGCTTGTTCCAAAGCAGCGTATTTTGAATCATAGATGGCATCCACCAGACCACGGAGTCATAAAAATTAACATTGATGCAGCTTACCACTCATCGTGCATCGTGGCCTCGGTGGCTGGGGTGTGTAGGGACTCATCTGGCCACTTGATTGATGGTTTTGCTTCTTTTGTTCGTGCCTCCTCGGCCCTGCAAGCCGAGGCGATTGCTTTCAATCTCACTTTGCATTTTTTGCTTCAGAGAGGACGCGAGATGGATCAGATTGTCGTGGAATCGGACTGCTTGATCATGGTGGAAGCTGTTCGTGATCCTAGAAGATGCCCGTGGGAAATCAGATCTATTCTCGACGAAACCCTACGATTGCTGATTCGGTGCCCTAATCTCCGACTTCTACACTGCCATAGAGAAGCCAATGCTCTTGCGGACCGAATTGCGAAGGCCCATCGGGCCTCTTTACTCCCACCGAATTGGGTTTCTCAGCTACCCCCTTTTGCAAGATATTGTGTTTTCTGAACTGAATGTAAATTCTATGTTGATAACTTAAAATATTGTTGTTTCCGACCAAAAAAAAAAAAAAGAAAAAAATCCTCCATATTTCTGTTTTGTTATTTGATAAACAATTAAAATGAGACACTTTTCTCTTATGATATAAGTTTAAGACATAAACTTGGGTAAGCTTGACTTTTGTTCAGAAATGTTTACAAAAATTAGGGAAAAAGAGTTAATTATCGTCAATCTTGATTGAGCCACTCCGGAAAGAATATGTGTCATCTCAAAATTCGAGCTCGAAAATGAAGTAAAATTTAAGGTGAGACCTATGATTTAATTTTTTACTTGACTGAAAAACTTGAGATCATAACACAAGGAAGCATTTCCAAGTCCTAATGTGAATGACCTACTCATGATCAAAGAAGGTGAACTAAATTTGGCAGATATCATATCCGATTAAATACGTCAAGTTGACTCACTGATCGTTTGAAAAGTAAAATGTTTTAGCACTCGGTCTCCCAAATAGAAATAACTTGCTGTTGCTCGAAAGAGATGGATTCAATTTGATGGATATCAAACCCGACAAATAAAAGTCAATTTGACCCGATGGCCACTTGAAAAGTAAAATGGTTCGGCACCTGATTTCCTCCACGGGAGATTCAGAATGTGATATGACTTGCCTAGAGTCAAATTCATCACTTTGACAGACAATGCCTATTGCGTTCGTGCGTACATATGACCAATTCCTACTTGCACTTCTTGTACACGTGTGTAGCTTCCAATGACGGATGGTGCTAAATTATGAACGATTATGGATGTCCCACTTCTACTCCATGTAAAGTCATGGTTCTCCATGCAGCTGTTTGCCACATTTCGAGGTGACCCAAATTACTAAGAGTTCGGAGTAACAATAATAGTAATTTGTAACAAAATATTGTTACTATATATATATATGTTAAATTTTCGATGAGTATTGTTTATATTGTGACATGTGCTTTGAATTTTATTTTTGTAAAGGCGAAATGGTTTTCTTCATGTCATATTTATGAGTGGTTGTTTTTTTTTACAGTGAAAAGGGCAACTTGTTTTAATAATAGTAATTCATACATCCAGCTGCGAGAGCATCCGCACATAACAAGTTAAGTAGAGGAATAGGCGGATGAAAAGAGGATATGCGATGCGTAGGGTTTCTACTATGGGCTTTACAGGCCCAATCAGCAACCATGTTAGCCTCCCTAGGGCAAAAACCGAGCGAAATATTGGGGAAAAGTGAAAACAGAAAGACCGCCTCTGAGAAGAGAGCACGATCCGGCCATGGCGGCTGTGCTCGTCGATTCAGAACTTCTACTAGGGAGAGGTTATCTGATTCAAGAACAAGTGATGCGTATTGGAGCCCCTGATCAAGTAGATGTCGAAGCGTTGATGATAGGGCCTGGATCTCCACCTGCAAAGCTGAGGAAGCTTCAACCCTTGCTGCAAAAAAGTCGGTAAGTCTACCTTCATGATCTCTGCAGATACTTGCGATACTGCCTTGGTTATTGCCCTGGTGATGTGATCCGTCAATGTTAATCTTCAGTGTGCCCGGATCTGGGGGACGCCATAGATGACTCGTTTGACTGACTAAGGGCTTCTGATGTGCAGTGGAAGGCGAAGACAGATGATCCACTTGGGTATTCGTTAAAGCAGCTTCTGCAACAATGGACGGATTAGGAAATTTGCCTCGGAAGAGGAAGCCGTTCCGAGCCTTCCAGATCTGCCACAATACATTGGCGATCAATGCAAGACGAGGTAGGCGGTTCCCATTGCTGATCCAGGATACAATCCATGAGTCCAGTCTTTGAATATTGGTAGGGTCGATTGATATGCCAATTTGAGAGTTCGACCATACCTGTTTAGTCCACTCGCATAATAAAAATAAATGTTCTGAGGTTTCTGGAATATTTCTTTGACAGATTTGGCAGCACGGACTGTCAATGATGTGCCTTCGATGCAGATTGTGACGCGTTGCTATGGAGTCATGACAAATGGCCCGGAGGAACATACGGATTTTGGGGCTTCTTTGGCATCTTCCACGAGTTCGCCAAAACCAGGTAGGAGTTCTATATGAAGTAGAAGCACCATCTGTTAATCAACTGGTGTTAGTCTGAGTGATTGCATGGTATGCTGACTTTACAGTATACCTACCCTGTTTTGTAGCTGTCCAAATGAGTGCATCCTTGGTAACAGTTGGTCGAATTTGAATGGCTGTGATTTCTTGAATTATTGGCAAGTCAAAGAAGCTACGCATTAAATCTGTTTTCCATGAACCAGTAGCTTGATCAATAAGATCAGCTACTAGGAGGGGTTCTGCTTGGGCCTTTGGTCCACCTAGAATACCCATGGATAGCCAACTATCTTCTCTGATATTGATGCATGTGCCATCCCCAACTGACCAACGGATGTTTGGTAAGATAGCTGCACGTCCACTCAAGAGGCTCTGCCAGCCCCATGATGGGTGGGAACCCTTGACAGCTTTAAAAAAGGTGGATGAATAAAAATATAATCCTTTAAAGAACTTAGCCCATAATGAGGAGGGTTGATGAATAAGACGCCACGCTTGCTTACCAAGCATGGCTTCATTGAAACTGATTAACTTCCTGAAGCCCAAGCCCCCTTCCTCTTTTCGGTGCTGTAGTTTGTCCCAACATTGCCAATGAATTCCTGCTTTGCTTGTGTCATTATTCCACCAAAACTTAGCCATACGCTGTTCTATAGTTTTACATAAAGACCGAGGAATCTTAAAAACAGACATGGCATATTGTGGAATAGATTGAATTACTGCTTTTAGCAAAATTTCCTTCCCTCCCTTAGAAATAAGCTTCTCCTTCCACCCCTCTAATTTCAATTGAACTCTAGCCAAAATCCAAGAAAACATATCCCTTTTAGATCTGCCCCAATCAGTAGGTATCCCTAAGTATTTTCCGCATCGCTGTAAAATAGGAACTCTTAACTCACTGGCCAAATTCTCTTGAAGTGTTATAGGACAGGATGGACTAAAGAAAATTCCAGATTTGTTTCGGTTAATAGCTTGTCCAGTAGCCAAACAATACTGATTTAAGATGTTAGATTCTGGCATTCCATCAAGGTGCCATCAAGGAAAAATACAGCATCATCAGCGAAGAACAAGTGAGATAAAGTGGGACACCACTGATTTAATTTGATACCTTTAAGCAATCCCGTATCAATAGCATTCCGAATGAGAAGGGATAGGAGGTTTGCAATGAGAATGAACAAATAGGGGGATAAAGGATCACCTTGCCGAAGCCCCCTAGAAGGATGAAAGCTCTGAAGATAATCCCCATTCATTTTAACACACAAGGTTGTAGTTGAGATGCACTGCATGATGAGCTGTACCCAATGAGACGCAAAGCCTAGACAAAGTAGATAATCATGAAGAAAATCCCATTCAATGCGGTCATAGGCCTTCTGCATATCAACTTTGAGCACAGCTTGAAAATGACGCTTTCTTTTCCTAGTTTTAAGCTGGTGAATCACTTCCTGAACCATAAGAACATTATCTTGTATCTGTCTTCCAGCAACAAACGCACTCTGTTCCTCAGAAATTATAGCGGCGAAAAGGTTTTAACCTGTTAGCAAGTACTTTAGAGAAGATTTTGTAAACATAGTTGCACAAGCTAATAGGTCTATATTGATCTAAGCACTCTGGGTTTGGGGTTTTAGGGATCAATGTTATTGCAGTTCGATTTAAGGCCACTGGTAAGGATCCAGAACTGAAAAATAATTGCACTGCCCGATAGATATCTTCCTTGATTACCTCCCAATGAGATTGATAGAACATACCAGTCAAACCATCAGGGCCTGGGGCTTTCGATGCACCTAATTGAAATGTGGCCTGTTTAACTTCTTCCATTGTTACCTTTGCTAGAAGCATGCTATTCATTTCTGTGGTAACCATTGGTTGACATTGTTGAAGAACTTGTTCATAACTTCTAGGGCCAGATTTTGTGTAAAGAAGTGAAAAATACTCAGTGGTCATTTGTTGTAACTGGTCAGGGTCCCGAATCCACTGTTGATGATTATCTCGTAAGACTGAAATATGATTGCGTTGTCTTCTCTGAAGAGTAGTGGCATGAAAGAAGCGCGTATTACGGTCACCCCACCTTAACCAATTGATCCGAGAGCGCATTGCCCAATATTGTTCTTCCCGCTGCCATGCTTTGTGAAGTTCTGTTTTTAAATGATGTTGCTGTTCTCGAGTTAGGGCTGTAGGATACTGATTAGTCAGCATTTCTAACTGGTGCTCCAACTGTGTTGCCTGTTGCCTGTTATGAGAAAACCTCTTTCGACTCCAAACGGACAAGTCAAGAGCAACTGCACGTAGTTTGACTGAGAGCGGGGAGTCCTGTCTTGAAATAGATTGCCAAGAATTTTGAATGACCCCGCGACAATCCGGATCCTGATTCCAGAAGACCTCAAAGGTAAAATGTCTTTTTCTTCGAACCATGCTAGGTTGAGTATTTAAAACAAGTGGACTATGGTCTGAACCGACTGCAGGGAGTGCAAGCACTTGAGCATTTGGGAACAAAACGCGCCAGTCAGCATTACACACAGCTCTATCAAGGCGTTCCTGTACTAAAGCATCCCCCTCTCGATTGTTAGACCATGTAAAGGCGCAGCCATGAAAGGGAAGATCCAGGAAGCTGCAGTCATTTAGAAAATCTTGAAAGGAAGTCATGCGGTAAGAGTCTGGAGGTCGAATTCCCCTTTTCTCCCAGCGATGAAGAATGTCATTGAAATCACCAAGGCACACCCAAGGTAATGCATTAGATCTGCTGAATTGTCTTAAAGACTGCCAAATATACTGACGATCGTTAAAAACTGCAGGAGCATGAAGACAAGTAATTCGCATTGACCTCCCTACCGAACTGTCTTTGCAGATGAAATCAAAAAAGTGTTGAGTAGAAGTAAAATCAGATAACTGGAAGTGGTCATTCCAAAAAAGAGCTAAGCCCCCCGCCAAGCCAACAGGGCTAAACACTCGAAGATGCAAAAACCGTAAGGTACGTTTCAAGCGAAATAAAACTTCATCACTGTTCTTCGTTTCCATCAAAAACAACATATCAGGCTTTTCTTTTGCCGTGAGGGCTTTTAAGGCTTGAACTGTCAGGGGATTGCCCAACCCCTGACAGTTCCAACTTATGATTTTCATCTCTGCACAGGTGGCTGTTGTGGGCCAGCCACCGACGCCCTTATGTTGTCTTCAGTCGCCATGACAATTGGAGTGTCCATTAGGAGTGAGTCATCAAAAACTCCCAGATGCCCTGGTGGAATATCATATGGAGTATAACGACGAGGTTTCTTTGCTGGACCTATCTTAATACTCTGACGAGCACTCTTGTCTTTCTTTGCCAGGGGAGGAAAGGTCTGCATCTGCACTCCTTTAAGTTTTTCCTCCGCTGGAATTAAAGCAGTAGTAATATCATGATGCGTTGGGGTAGTAGAATTCAAAATTGCAGAGCTGCCCTTGGAGATAAAGGATTTTATCTGTTGCGCAGGAACCGATGCTTGGGGGGGAGGTGGTGGTAAGAGAGGTAAAGGTTGAGCATTGGAGGGTGGTGTCTCAGGTACTGTTTCCTCCCTATCCTCTTCCCCAGATGAATTTCCATAATAAACTTTCCAATACGGGCTATATTGCTGAACTTCAGCTTTTAACCAGGGACCATAAAGTGTTTTCTCGGAGTCTGTAATCATAGTTTCTTCAAAAGGTATAGACGGACAAGCATCAGTGAAATGGCCTAATCGACCACAAGAGTAACAGTAGTGAGGTAATCTTTCGTACTTGAAATCTAGCCAAAGAGTTTGGTTATTATATTTAATGAGACGACCAACCTTCAATGGTTCAGATAAACGCAGCTCAACACGTGCTCGACCAGCTCTCAAAGTTGAACCAGGTACAAAATCTGATTTTATTTGCAACACAGAACCAACTGTACTTACCGCCTTACGAATCAAATCATCTGTACAACATTCAAGAGGCAGCCCAATGACCTTAACCCAGAACGCACAGGTGGAAAAATCATAACAGTGCAGAGGTGTGTTGGCTACCCAAGGTTTGAAGTTAATTAGATGTCCCGAAAATTGCCAAGGTCCAGTTTCTAGGATTCGTTGTTTTTCAGCTTGAGATCTGAATTTTGCTAGATAAATGCCTTCTTCTCGCTGTAGAATATCAACCTTCTCGGACTTCCATGCTCTTGTCAATACCGATTTGAAAGCTTGGAAGTTAAAAGAGGGATTTGAAGGTATCTTACCGATTAACGTCAATTTGCATTCCTCGACTGCTGCAGGTGGGGGTTGGACATGCCATTCATCAATTTCTTTTTCTGAGCACAAACGTCCCAATTTGTGGCAGAGTGCTGCAATTCGAGATGTATCGATATCATCGTCAGTAGCCATGAGTATATAGGGAGTGTCTTCCGATAAGATGAGGACAGCAACAAAGAAAAAGTGAACATGCAGATAGAGTGCTGCAATTCGTGGAACCCAGGAAGAAAAACCAAGATCGTCAAGCCATTGCGAGAGATGGTGAATTGCGTCGGAAGGAAGGTCGGATACAGAGGAAATATGGACATGCAAATGAAGAAAAACCCAGATGATGAAAGATCGAAGACACAGTAAGGAGAAGTTAAGTGGAAGAAAAGGTTAGGATATGAGAGGTGGGTAAGCTGCGGAGAGTGTGGTTCAGAAGAATAAATTAGAGATTGGTATTCGCATTGCGATGCCTAGGTGATGAAGGAAACATGGTTATCGAAGGAGAAGAACTCTATCCAGTGATAGAGAGGAAAACTCGACAAGACGAGAGAAAAAATGAGTGGTTGTTGAGTCATAGAAAATATATGAATTTCTTCACTTTTCTTCATTGCAATTGATGAAGTTTGTCGTTTCAATTTTCTTCAAATGACAAAGCTAAAGCTCTAGACATTTTTTTTTAATCTTGGTTACGTATTTGATGATGCGAGGGACAGTAGTTGTGCAACAAATGATTCCGTCATAAAGAAATGCTCAAAACATCTCTCTTCTCTAGCTTCCAATTTTGTATCGATTTTAGTTTACTCCAAGTCTAATCTTTTTTATTTGTAATTGAAATGATTTTCCCGAGCAAAGTAAGTTATATGTTGATTCAGTAATTTTTTCAACCATTAATATTATAATCCTTATACTAGCTAACAGATAGGGATGTAGCTACGTTTAATACTTGTGTAGTTCTTGCAACCGCGTCCTAAAAGTTCATCCCTTAGTTCATCGCCTCCCAATGAAATTTGAATTATTAATTGAACGTCGGCTTAAGCTTGGACAAATCCTCTTTAATATACAACCCTTTATCGTTTCTTTTATTTTATTTTTCCAAAATCAACTTTAAGCACCCTTCGGCAAAAGCTAAAATGACAATGCTGCAATCTCTCCCTCTCTCTCTCTCTCTCTCTCTCTCTCTCTCTAATTTAAATTTCTGATGTCCGATTTCGATGCCCAATCAGTTATCTCACTCTATGTTCTCTCTCGTTTCACCTTCAGTTTAGCTAGCAGCTCCACTTTTTAGTATTCTTTTCATTCGCTTCCTTCGACCTCTGTCTAAAGAAGCTTGAGACATAGAGAAGCCAAACAAAGATAGATAGAGAGGCCAATTAATCCAATAAAGGTCAGTTTTTTTTAATGGTTTGATCACACACCCATCAGAAGCTACTCAGCATCACGTCATTCCCTTCCGTATCCTTCTCTTCAAACCGAGCATTATACAATAAATTCGTCTAAAATCTTGTCATCTTTGTTTGAAAGCGACACATTAGGGTCCATTTCTTTGTTCAATGAATTGTACTTCTGTGCACTGCAATTCCTGATTCATCTACTTCCGTTAGCAATGTTGATGTCCTACTCTCGCTGAAGCAAGGATTTGAGTCCAGCAAACCGGCTTTAAGCACCTGGAGTTCTTTAAACTCGAGCTTGGTTTGTTTATGGTCCAGGATTAGATGCTCTAATTAGATACTCAAGGGGACGCGGTACAGCTCGGCTTTAATCTTGTTCACATGGATCATTCCACATGTGGATTGGACGGCACAGTACAGCTCGGGTTGGGGTATTTAAAGAATCTATGCATATTGGACCTACAATTCAATCTTCTCTCGGGTCTGATCCCGAAGCAAGTTGGCACCTTGACAAGCTCCATGAATCTTGATCTCTCTGTCAGTTTACTCACTGGAGAGATACCATTGGAGGTCGCTAGACTCCAGAAGCTGAAACTTGTCGAATACTTCCTAAACAAGCTATACGGGTCGATTGAGTTCCTTGCAGACCTCCCGAGCCTGGAAACTCTAGGCCTATGGACGAACAACTTCACTGGTGTGATTCCTGAGAATCTAGGCAGGAATGGGAAGCTTCAGGATCTCGATTTGTCCACCAACAAGCTCACTGGAACGATCCCTTGAAATTTGTGCTCACTGAACCAGCTTAGGATCTTGACTCTGTTCAACAAATTTCCTCTTTGGGCCGATCCCGGAAGCTCTAGGTTCATGCTATAGCCTACTTAAGGTGAGTTTGGGGGCAAAACTAAGTACATGGAAGCATTCCAAACAGCTTCGTTTACTTGCCTCGGCTCAAACTCATGGAATTGCCCAACAACTAACTACCTGTCACGAGTTTGGCCAGAGAATGGCACGGGTTGATCATTGCCCCCCGTACGTTGCCCTTGAAATTCTTTAGTATCATTCATTGATTAGTAATTCGCTAGATTATTCACAATTACTCATTAATCACATTGATGCTATCAGAACATTTCTCCGATCCTAACTCTCTACATAGTACAATTCTTAAGTTCTGAAATCTATGCGACATTTCCGGTGTGTTTTACCCAAGAAGAAAAGGAAATTGAAAATGTGACGCAAGAACACAGTCCAGTCAAATTCTTGTAAATTGGAATCTAAGTGGGTCAACTTAGGTACCTGATATCTTACCCAAAAAAAACTTAGGAACCTGATACATCTTCAAGGGTAAACAGAGCATTGCCAACAGTGAAAGCAAACAGATATTATGCGCATCCTCAACTAAATTCTCTGAAAATTACGTAACAATGGATATTTTCTTGGTTCCATTTGTGACCTTACACGCTATAAAGAAGTCGCTAGCGATAGATAGACAGATACGAGAGAGAGACCACCCGCAGCACTAACTAAAGGGCCACCAAGTTTAGATTTCGCGGGGAGGCCGAAGGACACCTCTTGAGCAGGGCAGAAGAGGCGCGGGCCGGGCGACTTGGGTGGGCTAAAGCTCCCCAGGCTCCAGCTGGAGGACCATCCCCTGCGAGTCGGAAGTCGAGAAATGAATTCGCAGAAGAAGAAGACCAGGAGGGACTCATAAAAGAGGCTACCAACCAGCCAAATGTTCCTGTGGATATAAGACTGAGAACTCACCACGTGCCGGGGCTGGTCCCGGTTCGCAAGCTGATTCCGACGCTGCCACCGTGCTTCCACCTCGGCCGCATGTTGACGTGCTAGAGATCCGTAAGCAAGCCAGAGGACGCCCTTGATGAGGAATACCACAAGCAGAAAAAAGGCCGTGGCCACAAAAAAATTCGCGACCACCTGCAAAATCTCGTGCCCCTGCAGAGGCCCCTCGCTGGCGTACGCGTTCTCGGTCGCTGGACTTTCTGAGGCCGACTGGCTCATCTCTCTCCCAGCAGGTTTTCTTGTTTTTTCCTTCTTCTTCTTCTTCTTCTTGAAAAACTTAGGGTTTTGCAGACGCGGCCCATGTTTAAGGATGAAGATGACAACGTAAATAAAACAAAAAGGAGGGCTAGACCAGACTAGGATTGTTGCATTTACTAGGGGATTGCAGAAGACTCAGCAGCCCATGTTAGTCTAACCAGCTCTTCATTATCACAACAAAACGTAAAGACGAAAGGTCATTATCCTGCCCAGCGAGGCAGTTTCCTCCTATAGAAGTTTCTCATGTCAATTATGAATTTTTTTATTTTTTATTTTTTTAAAAAAAGAGAATTGCTAGGCTTACGGCACCGTCCCTCTTAAAAAGAGATGGTGCCTTGCCAGCCTTTCAATTTTCCAAGGGAGCCGGGTAAATTGCTTAGCCATTTTCCTTCGAAAATTTGAAAGGAAAATTAAAATACCAGGTAGAAGAAGCAACTTTGTCATTTTACTCCAAAATGAGGAGGAGAAAAAAAAAAAAACCGACCAAGATACATAAAAAAGTTTCTCGCAAAAAGTGCGGTTGAACTTTAACATTAACTAAAGACAGACACAAAACGAAAAAGGGGACCGTCCTGTAGCTCTACTTTTACCACGCAAAGAGCAATTAACATCAATTTTATATCAATCTAGTGGATCAAAATTTTAAGAAAGGTTAAAATATTTCCTTTGAAATAATGTGATGTGAGTTTGTAAGTGATCATTGTTGTAATGTGAAAAATAATGTGAAAAGATTAGAGGAATGTAATATGAATGATCTTTAACAATTTCGAAATTAGTGATCATTGTTACAATTTACTCAAATAATAGGTGGTCAACCTAAAACCTAAACAACTAATTCTGGCCATGTGATGGAATTTTAAATTTTCTATCCAAAAATGGAATAAAAAGATAAAATAATAGAAGAATGTTAACTTGAACATCTTTCAATTGTATCCACTAAGTCTCACATCATTTCATGTTTTATTAATTAATTTCATTTGAACAATTTTATTACCGATGTAGAAATTAGCGTCCTACATAACATCAACGCCGATGTTGGCGAGTATAATTTTTTAATAATTTTTGAATTTTTAATGTTCTTTTAAGGAATAAATAGCGAGCTTCTCATTAATGTGGAGGAAACTGAATCTTGCGCATAAATTCTTCGAAAATACAAACCTCCCTCGATTGTTTTTATTACGGGCATTATTTTATTATCATTATAATTTTCGTGAATAGCGACAGAGTCCAATGTGAAGAGCAGCGAAAAGCCAAAACACGGAACACAATTTCCCGCGAGAGGGCGACGCCACGTCGACCGACATTCGGGTCGCCAGCACAGGACAGCACTTTCTCCGCCTTGACTCCTGGGCCCCACCAAAGCTGCACGGTGATCAACGCGCCACGTGTAACGAGGAAAGCCCCACGTCTTATCTCGCCTTCTTCCCAGGGGTGCAGTCGTACAAGTTGACGTCATCCCCCGTCAGGCAAGAGGGCAGGTCAACTTGGTGGTCCTCGAAAAGTTCATCTTGAGACCTGCGAGGTGGGCCCGGATCATGGCTTCCGAGGAATTGGAAGGTAGGGAATGTCATTTGACATGACAATTTGATATGCAATTATTAATTGCACAAGCAGAAGCAGGCGTTTGTGTTTTTCTTTGTGACAAGGAAAGCCCACGTTGGATGGGGAAACTCGCAGCCAATGATTGTATGTGTTTGTATCTATATAATTTAATGGGTGATCTTTTCTCATCATTAAAAGATTATTAAAATAAAAACATGTAGAGTTTATCAAAAGTTTGAAGGTACTAGGCTGGAAAATAAAAGAGAACACCTTGTTGTTGATCAAATTAGGTTCAATTTCACACTAATATTATGTTTAGAGTTTATTGGATAATTTCCCATATAATATATGTCTCTATATTGCATTAAGTTTATGTGCTATTTTTTAAATTTTTTCTTAATTTTTTTGTCTTGATTTCCATTTTATTGTCTTAATAATTACAATCACATCTTACTGCAAAGAAAAAAAGGCTTCAATCTTATCTGTAAGTTTATCGAACTATGATGAGATATTGTTGTTTCTTTTCTTAATTTTCATATTATACCTTAAAAGTTAGATGTTAGGGAATAACTGAATGCGCATCGAGCCAATCAACGAACTAGATATAAAATAAGTTAAGATAGTTTCCTAATTTATTCAATAGTTTCCTAATTTATTTATTTTTTTAACCTAGGAACCGATCCCTATGTGAATTGTCTTGAAACCAATCGGGTTGGTTTTTAGGTTGAACTGGGTCATTTGTTCACCTCAATATTTAATTAGAAAAATTAAAATTAGAGAGTCTTGATCACATAAGTGGTGAGAGTAAGGGGATAGAAAGTAGTGTTCCTACCCTTTTATGAGGTGATTATATTGTGATTTTATTTTTCTTTTTGCATGGAACCTCGGTGCTAGCTTATTACCTTGTAGGACTTCATAGTTTGTCTCTACCGAGCTTTCAATTTCTCAAGATAGCGTTTCCACAAAAGGAGTAATCCCAAAATTCCATTTAAAAGGCCAACTAAAAGCATACTTTTACAAGATTAAAAGTATATATTCTTTTTGGTCCAACAAGATTAAAAGTACAAATACGTAGGTTTGTCTGGTTAGAATGAGGCCATGCATGAGATGATTTTAGCTAGGCCATTAAAAACCAAGACAGCCCCTTCATAAACTAGGGTCCTAATAGCTAGAAAAACCATGAAGGTTCTCCACAGAAAATTGGGTGTACATCAGCTTTAAAGTCTAGTAGATCTTGTAATTCATGTGCAAATACAGAAGAGCAAAAATCTAGAGTTTTGCTATACAGTATTTTCAGTAGTACCGTCTGCTGCAAATAAGACGGTCCAGATCGCTAGGTCGTCAATTCGGCAGGTCCGCCTCATGTAGGATCCATCCCAATAGGCCCTTCTCGGACTCATCGGCAAACTATTTGCCCGCTTGAACCTCGTCCCTGCGTAACCTGCGCGCTCGTCTTGGTAGCCGCAGTTGTTGTAATCTTTCTCTCGCGCTTTTTATTGAATTCTTTCCCACTCACAACAAAGGCAATTACCGCCTGGCGGCTGCCTTAATTGATCGCCATTACGGTAGTTTAGGGTTTTAGTCCTTTTCATTTTTCAATATATCTTTTCTCTTGATTTATTCTTAGTTATTCCTATTGATATTTAAAAAAAAATTAAAAATCTAATCAAATATATTTTGCCCAGCAAGATAAAAACTTCACGGTTAATACCATGGAAAGCAACCTATGATGTGATCTACATGCTCGCTTAATGCCATGGAAAGCTAACCATTTTTTAGGACCGCCCATGATGTGACCTACAAAGAATAAAAGTTATTTCTCAGTTTTCTTTCTCTTTTACCTACCGTTTTCTAGGACCACCCACGATGTGATCCGCATGCTCGTTTAATACCATGGAAAGTGACCAAGGCCCGCACTCGCAGAGTTGAAACTCTTTGCGCAAGATATCGTACTACCAGGGATTTGGTAAGAAAGACGGATATAGATATAATATATGATCAAAGTGCAACTGCTGAAAAAGCTTGTCAATTTTAAAAACAAATATCATTTTTCATAAAATCATCATGAACTAACTCATAATCGAGATGGTAAAAGTTGGGCGATTTAAGACATAATTTCTCGATGTTCATGATACGCCTCGATTGATTGAGTCAATAATTGTCAAGATATGAGCATGATTATTGATCGAGATCATATAATTCACTCTTAGCACAATCTCTTTACTGATGAATTAAAAATGAAACGATACCAGAGAATTTGCGGTAGTGAATGTTAAAAATTCCACCGATGGAGCCCGGAGTTCGCTTTTTTCTGAGACCTTTTAATTAAGGGTTATGTGCTGCCCACAGTTGCAACAGTGCTGGACTTCTTTTCATCAAGCATCATATTCATACGATCCAGTTTTTCCAAGAATCTCAACCTAGACGATGCGATTCTATTTGGTTATACAAATTCTAATTCAACTCCATCAGTGCCGACGACCATCTCTAATTTTCTGCCATTAATCTTGACCTGGCTTTCCTCGAAGTAGAGAATTGAAAGCGACCTCTTCAATTCAACGTCGTCATCCGTTGCATTACTGATGGCACTCATCCTAGCAATAGGCCACTTAGCTAAAGATCCCTGCAATTTGCTTAAAATATGATTAGACAAAGTTCTTGACAAATAGAGAAAACGGTCTGTACAGCATCTGCTATTGCTTGGGCTTCTTTTGCAGTTGGAGTCAAAGCATGATACTGGTCCTCCATAATCGCTCCAAAAGTCTCTTTACTTTGTAGTGACCAGCACGTTGTAAAATTTATATTCACATGGGTACAAAATAACAAAGAATTGAATCCCCGAATGGCGACTTGCGAATATCATCACGGAGGATCTTAGTATCGGATTAGTCACTTTCTTGTAGGTAGTTTACACTCTTGTAATTGTAGGCCCTTTTTTATTTTCAATTTCTGGGTCAATATGGGTAGGACTTGCATAAACAAGTGGGTGAAAAGCTGAACGAAGTACAACAAATCAGTACTTCTACAGTTCGCGCCTCCTCACGGGACTGCAGCGGAATTATAAGAACGTATCGGCAATACAAAAGGAATTGAGACATTGCATTTTTCTCCACTCAGTGATGCGAAAAAAGAATACATATCGATCAGCTTGGACCTATATCCAGCGCCCAAATGGAATCCCTACAGCTGCAGAAGATGTTTCATTTCTTGCAAGCAGCCGCATGATTAATCCTTGTCTGCCGATGCAATCTTCAACGGTCGCATAAATTGTCAAGCTGGATTCCGCAGCTTCAAGGATATCAAGTTCCGCTGCTTCTTTGATGAACTCAAGCTTGCATAAATACTTTCACGTATAATCTTTCGTGGGTTGCTACATCATTCACCAATTAGATCGAGGAAGTTCATGTTCAATAATCTTTTGCGGATGCTTGATGAATTGTTTGGAACTCATTTATGAACAATCTATCGAGAGTCTTTAAGAAAATAAATACCGTGCTTTGATCTTTCCATGGAATGCCAGTTATTTTGGAGCAGAGTATTTGTCTAGAAATTCTTTATTTTTCTTGAATCAATTAAAAATGAGAAGATATATATATATATTACCACAAAAATCGCTAAACTTAACCTAATATGACCAGAACAACCCAATTTTTTTCAAACCCATCTCCATTTTCCTAAAATGTCTTTACAAAGGACAACATACCAACTATTGGCCGACGGTCGAATATCCTCACCTGAAACATATCAACTTGTCGACACCTAATTTCTCTGTTAATATTGGCCTTTTTCGTCCATTGCCACCGCTCGTCCGATGATGATGAAACTTCAATATCAATGAACATACTCAAAGTACCAACGACTCCCGAGGCTAATGTGAGGCTTTCGGAACATTACCAGAATATTCGATGAACATGCTTGCCAATGATCTTCACTTAACTTCCTCATGGAGGACCACCGCGAGAAGACGGCCTGGTACAGAGAATAAAGCGAATGCACTAGGAAACAAAAAATACGGAAACACTATGCACTTACAAAAATTATCTGTAATCAAGCAATTTCATATCAATGTCAGATCTTGTGATGTCGTTGACCATTTTTAAGTTGAGACTTCGAGGTATTTTATCAAACAGTGTATGTGTGCAACCAAGGGATTGACTCTAACCATAAATCTAAGTCGTATTTTTGGTTTAAGAATAAAAGGAGAAAAAAGATTTCGAGGCATTTCATCAAATAGTTTCAAAAATTTGAAAAAAGTATAAAAAATCGTAGACATCCAACGCTAACTATGATACGAAAATGGCAGATATTGATTAAACTGTCACGTTAATGATTTATTGCTGAAATTGAAATATTTACAACTAAAATGACAAGTCATAAGAATATTTTAAATTGGATAAGTCACTACAATAAATTTTGGATATATGGATAATTATCCTGATTATTATCTTACCAACTTTCACCTTTTAACTCAAGCTAGACCGCACGACCACGGTCAATGTTATTCGAATTTTTATATGTGGCTTTTTCAATGTGAAAAGTCTGGGATGGGAATTGATTGAATCCTCCGCGAGTCCGGTTGAATCGGGTGGCGTGGAATTGGATGTCATCCCCGTTTGGGCAAGAGGGCAAGTCAACTTGGTGGTCCCTCGAATGGTCTATATTTAGACATGCGAGGTAGGCCCGATCACGGCTTCCCAGGAATCGGATAAAGCTGCCGATCAGCGGAATCCTAGGGAATATAATCTGACACGACAATTTCAACATGTAATTATTATTTGCACAAGCTTGGTGTACGTGTTTTTCTTTATAACGAGTAAAGCCCCACGTTGTGTGTGTATCTATATAATTTAATGGGTGATTTTTCCTCATTATTAGAAGTTTATTAAAAATAAAAGCGTGTGGAATTTATCAAAAATTCAAAGGTACTAGGCTGGAAAATGAAAGAGAATGTCTCGTCATTGATTAAATTGGGTTCAATTTGACACTAATAATAAGCTTAGGTTTTTTTTTTTTAAAAGAATTTTCCTGCATAATGTATTTTTCTACAATGTAGTAAAGTTCATGTGCTATTTATTTTATTGTTACCACTTTAAAAATTATTTTTTTTTTTTGTCTTGATTCCCATTTTCTCTTCTTGATAATTACGATCACATCCTACATTGAAAAAAATAAGCATCAATCTTGTCTATATGCTTATCAAATTATGATAAGATACTATAAAAATTAAAATTAGAGTTTTGATCATGGAAAAGGTGAGAGCAAGGGGACAGAAGGTAGAATATTTCCTATCCTTTTATAGGGTGATTACATTGTGATTTTTCTTTTTCTTTCTGAGGAGAACCTGGTTCTAGCTTATTGCCTTGTATGACTTTATCGTTTGTCTCTACCAAGCTTTCAATTTCTTAAGACAATGTTTCCGCGACAGGAGTAATTCCAACGTTCCATTTAAAAGACCAACTAAAAGCATAATAACTTCACAAGATTAAAAGTATTTTGTTTTTGGTCGAACAAGAGTAAAAGCATAAATACATGAAACAAAATTCTTCCGTCATGCTAAAGTGGCATTCACTCAAAAGGAAAATAGAACAATAAATTTTGAAATACTTGTATAATTTGAATCTGAATTGTTCCGACAATATAGATATTATCAAAAGAAAAAGTTGTAAGCTATTTCTACTTATTACTAATGACATAGCCATCACGTGGTGTTTATGCCACAGTACAATGTCCCCAAAAAAAATGATTGCTTAAAATAATTAGTCGATAAAAAAATCATTATTGAGAAAAACTTCTGTGTAGACATATTCATTGGTGATACGAAAATAATATTAGTTAATTCATTTTTTTAAGTGATGCAAACAATCAGTTTTATGAAAATATTTTTGAACTATTTATTTTCCATGAAACAAAGGATTATTGTGGATATATCTTATGGATATGTATTATTATCCAAATACCTAATTAAAGTTTACCAAGTCACTGTTCCATATTGTTTTTCCCAAAAATAAAACGATTCTTGTGGGCCCATGTTTGTCTAGGGTGCATTTGTTTCACAAAAACCTTTTTGAGAAAACGTTTTCCTCATTTTTTGGCATTTGATTCACTTAATAAAATAAGTCAATGAAAAATGTTTTCTTAGTTAATGAAAATATTTTCTTACCAAAGCTTAAATTCAAGAAGATAAATTTCCCCTTTGAAAAAATCGGAAATTTTTTAGTTTTAAGCTCCTTGGTTAATGAAAATTTTATTATCATAAAAATAATTTTAAAAAAAAATCCAATTTTTATTTATTTTTAAAAAATTGAATATTTTTTCTTTTCTTTTCTTTTCTTTTCTTTTCCTCTTTTCTTTCTTTCCCTTCCTTCTTCATCCCCTTCCTTCTTCATCCCCTTCTTCCTCTTGTAGCCGTGTACTTTGGTGATTACGAATAGCCAGGCAATCAGCCTAGGTTATAATCTACCAAGTTCGAGGCTTGGCCGACCCAAGTAAGCTCGAGCTCACCAGCTAGAGCTCCATCGAGGTTGGTGAGCTTAAGCTCCACCAAGATCGTGAGCTCATGGCTCACCCGTTCTTGAAAAGGCGGAGCTTATATGTGGCTCTCACCTTCCGATAGTAGTGGAAGAGGGAAAAAAAGAAAAAGAAAGGAAAGGAAAACTAAAAAGGAAAGAGAAATTTTTTTTAAAAAAAATTATAATTTGCTTTTTTTTATAAATAAAATAATTAGAATTTTGACTTTTTTTTCCCAATTGCTAATTCTTTTTTTCTTTTTAATGATGGCATGTCAGAATGACCTAATATCAAATGGATCTCGGCAGTAAAAAAAGTTTGAGACTTACCTCGTGAAATATTGATACTGGACTTTAGATAGCAGGTGGGGAATCGATGGGGCGGGGAGGCATATCCGATGGGATTCTTCAACTTGGGCCGTCCGATTGAACAAATCGCCGAAATCGGATGCCGAGGTGATTAAACGAAATTTCAATTAAATTAAAATTTTCGAAGCCCCAGCGTCAAGGCTTGAGACACGCTCGCACGCATGAAAAAAAGACGGACACGCGCGAAATGAGCGAACCCCACACATACCGCGAAACACGAAGGAATGGCCTCTCGATCTTTGAACATCGAACGGCTCGGATTTTGTCCCAATTTTTGTAAAAAGTAAACAAAAATAAAATAAATAAAAATTTTGATTTTTTCAAATCAAAAAAGATTGATTTTTTTTTGGTCTAAAATAAAGTGATGAGGTCGAAATTATTTTTCAATAATATCCAAACATTAGAAAATATTTTCGATCATATATCACGAAAAAAAGAAAAACTAATTGTAATCCTGGAAAATAATTTATCATTGAGTTATTCGTGAAACAATTAATTAAATTTGGATTTAGGATTGCATGGATATTTATGTGATAATTATTGACTAAAGTCCCAGAAAAAAAAAAAAAAAAAGGGAATTCTTTAGCAAAAAGTTCCAAAATTAGGAAATAAATTGACTACTAACAGCTACTGCGCGTCCACTGTCATTTCACGTGGTACGAGATCTCTTCGCGTCCGGCTCCTTTCTTCTTCCTCGATCTCTTCAGGGTCCGCCGGAGCTCTGTTCATCGGCCAGCAAACAGGTTAGCTTCCACTTGGGTCGTTGGTTCTGAATCTTCCTTCGCTAGAATTGAAGAACTTGTTACTTGTAGGAAACCGACTGCTAACTTTGATGGACTGGATTCTCTTCTTCTTCTTCTTCTTCTTCTTCTTCTTCTTCTTCTTCTTCTTCTTAAGAAGAAAACGCGTCGGCGGCGACGATGGACGGGTCCGTCCCGAACAAAAGCACTTGGTTGACGATGTGGGGGCGGTGCAGCAGCCCTCCGGCCGCCTGTGCCGGAAAGGGCATCGCCACTGTAGCAGCTGTATATCTGATCGTCATGGTTCTGATCTGGGCGGTCGTGGAGCTCAAGAGGTTTTGCGAGCCTCGCCGCCACAGCAGAGTAAATGCAGCTCCCTTTCCGCCGTCCGGCCGATGCGAGGTAAGAATCCCACCTCTGTCTTGTGAATCCTCGTCGCGCTCGCTTTCTAAATTCTCCCCTCCTCCTGATCGATTCTTCTTCTCCGGACTTCCCAGCCTCCTCCTCTGCCGTGTCCCAGGGAAGGTGTCATCGGCCGGCCGCACCATGGCGTATGATCTTCTGTCGCGGTTCAATAGGAGTCTCGGCCTCGCCTTGGCATTTGTTCAGTTTTTTCCTTTTTTTTTAAACACGCGAGTTTTCATCTGTCTAGACATGTAAAACTTTCCCTAAGCCGCCATCATTGTGGCCCGAGTCGACTCGACTCGACTCCGACTCTTTACTTTGGTATATATGCATGCTACTAGTTCCCTTGTTCTAATTAGAGGTTGATTGCTGCATGATTACTGATTAGCGATTGGTGATGACGAAATCACGGCTTGCATTAACGTCGTCGTAGTTTAGAATTAACCAAGGAAAGTCCGATGTCAACTCGCGGAGATTCGAGCACTGAGGCCATCTATGACGTTTTTGTCGAACAAATTGAGAGAAGGGTTTCCATTTACCTAGGACAATGACTACTGGGCAGGCCTAATCCACTCCATTTTGACACTGTTCAGAGCTGGAGCTATACCAATTTAGGGGTGAGTAATAATGTACTACAGACACCAAAGAGGGACAATATGTCGCATCAAGAAGCAATCCTCCCTAGAACATTAATGGTGATCTTTTCCAAGTTTGTTTTATCGACCGGTGTCACGTTATGAATGCACGTTAGGAAACTAAGGGCATTTTATTTAGGGTCGATAGAAGGGCAGAGTCGACTTCAATGATCATTTATAAGATAAATTAAAAGATAATTATAGTCTCAAAACTTTCAAAATATGTAATTAAATCCTAAAATTTATTAAATTAGTGTAATTGAATTTTTCATTAATTTTGTCCAACTTGATTGATGGAAAATGCTAATGTGGCTTATTTTTCTTTAAAAAAAATTTATTCTCTTTTTTATGTGGCGATGATGTGATTAAAATATAAGGCTAAAATGATGCTGTTTTAATCAAAATCTGATTTTTAATACAAATTTCATCTTAATTATATTAACAAAGAAAAAAAAAAAGGAAGAAATGAGCGAGGGTTAGCAAGGGTTATATGGCACTTACTCGATGAGATGAGGGTCGTAAGCTCTTGGCCAGCCCAGCCTTGTTGAAGGGCTGCTAGTGGTGATGGCCGCTAAGGGTGGCTGTCGGCTATACCTACACAAGGGTGAGCGACCCTCCCCTATGGTCGACAAGGGTCACTGAGTCCCCTAACCTCTGTGAGCCATTTATCACCATTGCCAGCCCTTGTGTTTCCTGTAAATGGTGGGCAATGACGGTGGCTAGGGCTGCAAGCCCTCCCTTGCTTCTTCCTTCTTTTATATATATATATATATATATAATTTTCTTATTTTTAATGAAATTTAATTAAATTTGTATTAAAAACTCGGATTTTGACCAAAACGATGCCATTCTAGTCACGTCGGCGCCACGTGGGATATATAAGTAATAAGAAAGCTAGGTCAAAATTTTCCATTAGTCAATTTAAACAAACTTGATGGAAGGACTTGATTGCATTAATTAGACAAGTTTTAAGATTTAATTGTATTGTTTTAAAAAATTCAAGATTTGAATGCATTTTCGCAAATAAGGTTTTGAGGATTTTTAGGGTGCTTCACAAATTTAAGCAAAACAAAGAAAGGACATGGGAGCTAGTGATGCCTTATTAATTTCTTTTTCCTTGCATTACTAACTATTTTAAATCCATGATAAAAGGGAAAAGGAAAAGCAGAAGACAAGGGTCACCCTATCAGTATCAGTATTAGAGATGCAGAAAGATAGGCCGGTGCCCCAAGGAAGGTGGGTCCTAGAGCCACGTCAACTATAGATTGGGGCCTGACCTCGTGGTGACGTGGAGGGGTGGGCCCACCTAATATTTTCCCCTTGGCTCGGCTCAGCTCGGCCTGGCTTGGCTCAATGGTTCATTCAAGAGTGCCCCTAAGCAAACAGCACCGTCACCACAACCTGCCATTGACTATTTACAGGCAACCGGAACCCACTTAACTAATGTTTCCGACCAAAAATAATACTAATACTAATAATAATAATTAAATATAAAATCAATTATTTTATGGTATATCTGTGATAATATTTTAACATATTATAAATACAATGAAAGCCGCATTAACAAACACACATATTTTTACCGGATCTAAGAGGGAATGGAGTTTTCCATATTTAAAACTCAATTCTTCACTTCTTAAATAATTTATAGACGCATGAACTTTCATAATAAATATACATTAAATAAGACATCAACGTTGTATAGAATTCGATCTGAGAATTCATAATCAACGTCAGAGGACCAAATAAATGGTATCGGAATGTAAATTCACGAGAAATAAGAAGAAGTAATCACTGCCGAAGCTCGGCGGATCGCATATATCGTGGATTTTCACATTTATGGGGAAAAGCCGATTATTCAGGGCTGTTGTTTGGTCTAGATTTCGGATTTATAGAGGATCGGCTCGGGACTGAATGGATATTCCAAAAGATTAAAAAAAAAAACCGAAATTATTTTCAGCGTAGAATTTGCGGATTAGGAGAAATTGAATTAGCTAATAACAACCTGTGGTTATCCGATAATCGCCCTTGAGCCCCCCTATTTTCAGCATTTCTCCCATAAAAAAAATAATAATAAAAACACACAAAAAAAAAAAGAAGGGAAAACGAAGGTTAGGAGAGCCCTGGCACCTTCATGTGGTGATAGTCCCTCCATTTAAGGAGGTCGCCCAGAGCACCGATCCGGCGTCGCAGGGAGGTAACCATTTCTGGTCCCTTGGAGCACCTGCGAGTAGGGGGTTCGTTTTTCTAGAAACCGCTAGCTATACGGGAACACGGGGTCTCTCACCCCTTGGAGGTTCTCCCACCTGTTCCCTTGAGCAGTCTTAGGTCCTTAGGAGCTTGGTTTTGCATAGCCTCGTTTTCTAAATTCTAATTCCATTTCGTCTGGTCAAAACTGAACAAACTTCTGAATCGATTAACATCGAAGGATAATGGAGATGAAGGCAGCGATGGCGGCGACGGCGGAGGCGGTGGCGGAGGTGGGGAGGCGACGTCCCCGAGCAACAAGGTCAAGTTCCTGTGCAGCCACGGCGGGAAGATCCTGCCGCGGCCCGGCGACGGGCACCTCAAGTACGTGGGCGGTGAGACCTGGGACATCTCCATCTCTCGCGACGCGTCTTTCTCCGATGCCGGCTTTTCTCCGTGACGATTGGCATGTGGGATTCTTTGGTCGTGTTGATATGGAAAATTCTGAGTCATTGTTTTGCTGCTACAGATTTGATGAAGAAGCTGAGTGCCCAGATCGATGCGGACGTGGTCCTGAAGTATCAAGTGGCGCCGGAGGATCTCAACGCGCTGGTGTCAGTGCGATCGGACAAGGATCTTAGGCACATGCTGGACGAGTACGACGCCACCCAGCGGCGGGAGCCCGAGGCTCCGGCCTTCCTGTTCCCCGCCAATCCGGCTGTGGTCGAGAACCAGACGGCTGCCCTGGAGCTGCAGACGCTGGAGCAGCGCTACGTCGACACCGTCAATGGCATCGTCCGGACCATCCCTAACGTGAGGATGGCCCCTCTCCGTGTGAGCCGTGCCGCGTTCAGCATATCCTCCGCCTAGTCCTCGCTGAAATCGCGGTCTCCAGACAGCGGCTGCTCGACCGACGCCACAGCCCAGGAGACCTTCACGTTCAACGGGAGGCAGCTCCCGATGAGCAAGGTCCATAGCTCGCATAGCCTGTGCAGCCTTGGCGACAATGCCCCGGCGCCAATCAACGGCCTCGGCAACCGGCAGTGCATTCACCAGCACCACCATTATCACTACCTGAACTACCAGAGGCGGCAACACCACCCTGGCTGCTACCATACCACGAGGCCGCCTCAGGACCCCACAAAGGGATCAGTGGCGGCAAGCAGCTCCACCCGGCTCAGTCGTCGGGGAGGGCCGAGATCGGCAGGGGCCACCTAGCTCAGGGATTGACCCCTACTAGGGGTCGCAAAGGCATCACGGGGCAGTGGGGGAGGTTATAACTACTGTGGCTACTACTACGACGAGTGCGCAGGTTATGCAGGCACAAGGTACGAGCGGGCGGATAGTCTGCCGGCGAGCCCGAGAAGGGCCTATTGGGATGGATCCTACTACAAGGCAGACCTGCCGAATTGATAACGACCCGGCTATCTGGACTGCCTCATTCGCAGCAGACGGTATGATCGATTATACTGCACATGTACAGCAGAACTCTTAGATTTTTACTCTTCTGTGTTACGCACGAATTAAAATAAGATCAACTAGACTTTCAAATTGATGTATACTCAAATTTACGTGGAGAACTTTCATGGTTTCTCTGGCCAAGGGGACCTTAGTTGGCGATGAAGGGGCTGGCTTGGTTTTTAATGGCCTAGCTAAAATCATCTCATAGATCGTTGGCCTCATTTTGACCGGACAAACCTATGCATTTATACTTTTAATATACGTATATCTTGTTAAACCCCAACCACACACCTCCCCCCCCCCCCCCCCCAAAAAAAATTTACTTCTGATCTTGTAAAGTTATGCTTTTTGTTGGCCTTTGAAATGGAAAGGAAACGTTGCCTTGAGAAATTGCGAGCTTGGCAGAGACAAACCATGAAGTTCTACAGGGCAATAAGCTAGAACCCAGGTTCTACTAAAACACAAAGCAGTATAATCACCTCATAAAAAGGTAGGAAATCGAAATGGAAATGTTGGGATTACTTCTTTTTATTTTTTATGATTTGTTAATTTGATCATTATAGTTAATTTTAGTTAAAAATCGCTAATGTGATGGTCTAATCAACGTAGGCCTTTTAGAGTTGGTTGTCCTACTTGGCAAGGTTAGCATTGGACGTGAACAATCTTTACAATATTTTAAAAACATTTCGTAAATTTTTTATTTTTATTTTTATTTTCTTCTTTTCTTTTTTAACCAAAAACACAGCTTAAGTTCACGGTTATAGTCAATCCCTTAGTCGACACTAGAGTTAGCAAAATGGGTCATAAACCCATATTATGACCCATTTTTAGTTAAACGAGTCATATATGGGTCAAGTGAAAATTAAATAAATGTTAGAAATGAGTCGAGAAAGTAAAACACAAAGAAAAATTGGTCTAAATGAGTTAATAAAAAACCCACTTTAAAGTTTAAATCCATTGCCTTTTTTAACTTTATAAAAATATTTTTATAAAAAATCGAAATTATTTTCATATTTCCATTTTTTTTTTTTCTTTTTCTTTCTTTTTTCTTCCTTTTTAGCCGGCGAAGCGGCGACGCAAAGGCGACCAACCTTTTCTCCGTCCCGATAACACCTTTTTATTAGATACATGGGACCCACCCTAGGGGACCCACATCCAGTGAGCATCGGAGACAAATAAATGGGGGCCGTGATTGTCCAGAGTGAACCGGCGGTGGGGGCACTGCCACATGGCTCAGCTTTCCCCTTGCCGCGGCCCCAAATTTATCTTATCCAATCAACATGAAGATTATATATATATATATATATATTATTTTATTATTTTATTATTTTATTATCTTTCTTTCTTTTTTCCTTCATCCTTTGTTGGTAAATACCTAATGGTGCTGTGTCCTGAAAAAATTGAAAAAAATTATTAGATAAAAAGGGAGGTAATATTTGAAGAGTTTATCTACATCTAAGAAATTTCACCTAACTTGTAAGATAAGACGTTTTCATTTTTAATTCAAATTAGTAACAAATAACTCACTTCTTTTGTGTGTGAAGATAGAAATAGTGAAGTGACATTAATAGAGAGTACAATAATATGTAAAGATTTTGATCCATTTTTTAAACATTCTTTCCATTGTCATATAAGTGAAATTAATAGAAAGTTTGATGTTCATGGCATACTTGATAATTTTTAGGGTCCCAATTTAGAACGGTAAACATTCATAGTTTACTTGTAAATTATCTTGAACATTGCAAATTACAATTGCTATCTAGAGTTAAGTGTAATCATGGGCATGGTAGATTCGTACAAAGGTTTATCACAAACTTTCTTCTCCTCCTCCTTTTTTTCCAATAAAAAAGTCGAGATTGAAGTCCTGATGAGATTTGTTTATTTATTAGGATCTCTTTAAGAGATTTCCCCATAATTACTATGACTTTTTAATTACAAATTTGCAAAGTGTTTGTTAATGGGGATTGACTTGATTTGAAAGGCAAGAAATAAAAGTTGATCGGATCAAAGATAGTCGGACTGATCTAATCGGATCCACCTAAGTCCAAATTGTTATATGGATATTTCAAATGCATTTTATTGAAACATTATGAAAAATAATCATCTTCACCTATTTGGAATTGCACTTTGCACATCATTTAATCTTAAAATTTTATACTTTCGCATCTCAAAACGTAAAATAAAACAAGAGAACTTACACTTTAAGACATTAATTTTTTTCTCATAGTATTTCCCCATGTTTTTCCTCTAGTGTCTACACCAATTAGAAATAGTAAACAAATTTGAAATTCCACAAAGAGAGAAAGCAACCTTCCTTGAATTTCTCCTCCTCTAGCAGTGCCATGTCATTTGTGCTCTGAACCATTCACGTGTCACGCCCGATCCTTGGGCACGCACATATCTTTCTACTTGGTCGATAATTAATATGCGATATCTAGGACTATGTATCACTGACCCTTTCAATTATTAAGCACATGTGGAAGCAGTTATAAATCCCCAGACAATAAAATAATGGGATAGAAAAACAGGGCCATATTTTTCATATTGAAACTTATAACCAAACTTTTATACAAAACACAAACCAAAGCACTTCACAACCTTTTTACTCTAAACTCTATTTACATCAAAATGGAGATTTCAAAAGAAGATAGAATTTTCAGTCTATCTGGATCGTACTCAAAATCCCTCTCAGAATTATCTTATTCTTCCAAAAATACTTATCCTCAAGTTTCACCTCTGAGTTCTCCTTCTCAGACTCTTCCTCCTCAGCTCCTCAGTGGGGTCCTGAAATGTTTTCCCCAAACTGGGATGAAACTACGTCTCAGCAAGTTCTACCCCACTAAGACTCAATTAGGGAACCAATACACTACTCGGTTGCCTAAGCACAGCATGAGTCAAAGGACTTACCTTGGCCTCAAACCCCACCTGCACGTTAGCACAGATTAAATAAACACCCAAGCAATCACCTCACAGATCGAAGCATCGATCAAATCAATCTAGTTAATTACATGTTAACAAGACCACTTACGGTCATTTCCATCAAATCAATCAATTCACAACATCATATCAAAATAATGATCAATCGACCTAGTCGATTACATGACATCATGACCCATGCTTGGTCTGCATATTCAATACTATCTATAAAGTCCTATCAAATCAAGAATGCTCACCCAAAGCTGATAATAAGGTATATTGCTCACCCACATATCTCCCGAAGGCCGATATAATATACCGGTATACTACTTATCCAAAGCTGACATATTACCCGAAGGCCGATATAGTATACCATATGCTCACCCAAAGCTGATAATAAGGTATACCACTCACCCAAAGCTGACATATCGCCTGTAGGTCGATATAGTATACCGGTATACTACTATCCAAAGCTGACATATCACCCGAAGGTTGATATAGTATACCATCTCCACCGTCCAATATTCCCATTATTTTTATCATACCCGATAAAATAGTCGTGTGGATACACGATTGGCCTTAGCCAAAATATTATAATTTCCTTTTTCATAATTCCCACCATTCTCTATAGCCCACCAAAACACTGTTGGTGCTGTCAACCAACACACTGGTTATTTTCCATTAATAATCAAAGATTATTCCATTAAAGAATAATTCTCAATTTCACAAATAATTCAATTCAGTACAAAATAAAGCTCAATTAAATAAACGAATTGAGCCATGACAATCAGCATGAAATTTCAGTCGCTGGCTATCTCAGCCTTAATTTCCGAAAATAAATAAATAATTAATTAATTTCGAAAATTATTTAATAAATATTAAAAATTCAATTTAGCTCAAAATAAAGCCCAATTAAATAAACGGACTTCACCACATTTATCAGAATAATATTCCGGTCACTAGCCATCTCAATTGAATTTTCGGAAAATAATTAATTAATTAATTAATTCAATAAATTAAATAATTAATATTAAAAATTCAATTTAGCTCAAAATAAAGTCTGATTAAATAAAAGGACTTCACCACGGTCATCAGCATAATTTTCCGGTCACTAGCCATCTCAATTGAATTTTTGGAAAATAAATAAATAATTAATTAATTTCGAAAAATAATACTTAATTGCCAAAAATCCCACTTAGGCCCGAATCATCAAATTGAAGCCCGATTAGGGGTCGGAAAATTCGAGATACTTCCAATAAATAGTAGACTACGTTTACTTGCTAATTGCACAATCCATTTATCTAATTCGCATCACAATTGACTAATAAACACTAATCCATACTAATCTAACCACATTAACCTAATTAATTAAAACTAAACAACCCTTAAGCGTAATTAGTCCAATAAGCAAGGATTAGTGAGATTACTCACCAAATCGCGTGCAAATCGGATCAATCCGACGGGGGTGACGCGAGAAACAAAACTCCCCAAAGCACGGCTTGGGTTCGGGGCCCGGAAACGGCCCAAAACGGCCCACGAACGAACTGGATACCCACTCGGCAACTTGATGAGTTGGGCTAGCCGGAGTTGCTCTGACGGCTAGGGTGGCGAGGGGAGGCTGGCGGAGGGTGAGGGGAGCTCCGGCGGGTTCGAACGGTGGCCGGACGGAGCTGGGCGGCGGTTGGAGGCGTTGGGCCAAGCTGGACAGTGGCTGGAATTGCACGGGGGAGGACTGGCCACGAGAGGCGGGTGGCTGGACCCGTGGCGTCGCGCGGCCGCAGGTGCGGGCGACGGGACGGCGGCGAGCGGCGACAGAGTAGCGACAGCAAGCTACAATCTCTGTTTTCTGCTTCTGGTTGAGCTCGCTTGCACCAGGAAGAAAAAAGGAGAAGAAGAGAGTGACGAGAGAGAGAGAGAGAGAGAGAGAGAGAGAGAGAGAGAGAGAGAGAGAGAGAGAGAGAGAGAGAGAGAGAGAAGGGATAAGTGCGTTTGACCAGTCAAAGAGAGGAGAGAGAGAGTCAGTGGATGGGGGGCGTTTGCACGAAGGGGAGGGGAGAGGAGAGAGAAGAGAGAAAGAAAAAGAGAGAAAAGGGAGAGAGAGAGAAAAAAGAAAAGAAAAAGAATAATACCATTATCCTCTTTTTCTTTTCTCTTTCCATTTCCTTTCTATTTTCTTTTGGTCTTCAATTTTTCTCCGATAATTTCTTTATTGAAATTTCGGACTCGTCGATAATTTAACCGAGACGATGAGACGGTCTTAAAAATGAATTGTGACATGCTCGGATATTCGATTCCCAAAACTGAATCAAATTTCATGGTTGAAATCGATCGAACGTGATTTTAGTCAAATCCAACAAATTAGGTAGCTTTTAGAGATTTTACCGCGGATATATCCCTTAACGGCTTCACCCAATAAGTTAGTTAACTCGTGAGTGATCAGCTCAGAGAAAAAGGAACATAGGCGCACCGACTATATGCACATTTCATTTTATCGAAACGGGATTGAATTCTAAAATGTCACAACTCTTCCCATCTTATAAAAATTTCGACCTCGAAATTTAAACAATTACACACTTTGCTAAAAAATGTGAGGGTACAATTGTCTCATCGACTCTTCAATCTCTCAAATTGCTCCTTCAGTGCCGTGGTGTTGTTGCTAGATCACTTTGACCAACGGAATGGTCTTGGTACACAGAACTTGCTCTTTACGATCGACAATCTGAACCGGGCTTTCCACGTATGACACACGGTCATTCACGTCCAATTCCTCAAAATTGAGCACATTGGTTGGGTTAGGCCCGTACTTTCTTAACATCGACACGTGAAAGACATCATGCATTTGCGCCAATCTTGGCGGCAACGCAAGACGATACACTAGGTTTCCGATTCTTTCAAGAATCTCAAACGGACCTACGTACCTCGGACTCAGCTTGCCTTTCTTACCAAAGCGTGAAGTTCCCCTCATTGGTGACACTTTTAGAAAAACATGATCACTAACTTGGAATTCCAAAGACCTTCGGTGCTTATTTGCATAACTCTTCTATCTGCTCTGCATTGTCTTTAATCTGTCTTTGATCACTGCCACGACATCTACTGATTGATGTACCAACTCTGGGCCTGTTATCTTCCTTTCTCCGACTCCATCCCAACATACTGGAGTTTTGCATGCTTTGCCATACAATGCTTTAAATGGAGCCATCTTGATGCTCTGCTGATAACTGTTGTTGTAGGCGAATTCCTTTGAAGTCTATTACACACGCTCTTAGCATGTCTTCAAGAGTCTGAATTGTCCTTTCCAACTAGCCATCCGTTTGAGGATGATATGCCGTACTGTACTGAAGCTTTGTACCCAAAGCACTCTGCAAGCTCTTCCAAAAAGTAGCAGTAAACCTCGGGTCTCTATCGGATGTTATCGTAACCGGCACTCCATGCATTCGAACCACTTGACGCACATATAGGTCTGTGTGCCTATCAAGACTAAGGTCCTTTCGAACTGCGATGAAGTGAGCCGACTTTGTCAGCCTATCGACTACTACCCAAATCGAATCATTCCCCCTCTGACTCCTTGGTAGTCCGATCACGAAGTCCATTGTGATATGCTCCCATTTCCACTCGGGATTGCGAGAGGTAGCGAAGCCCTCCCGGCTTGCAATGCGGGCTTTTACTTGCGACAAGTCAAACACTTGGCCACGTACTTGGTGATGTTCGCCTTCATACCTAACCACCCGTAGTGTTGACGCAGGTTCTGATACATCTTGGTACTTTCAGGATGAATGATGTAGCTACTACGATGTGCTTTTGATAAAATTTCTTCTCTAAGATCGACATCGTCAAGTATAACCAAACGTCCTTGAAACCTTAGAGTCCCGTCATCAGCAATCTGAAAATCAGCCTTCCTTTTATCTGCGTCTTCCTAAAGAATTCTCTGTATATCTGGGTCTATTGGTTGGAGTTGCTGGAGAAGGATTCTTGCTTGCTGTGGACTAGATACGTGGACTGGCTACACCAGCACTAGAGCTAGGGCTTTTCCTTGGACGTGAGCTAAATTGCGTTCTCTCCAGACGGCCGATTTCGCTCGCCTCTCTCCATCCCTCGACTTGTGACCGAGAAGCAATTGCTCCGCCCTCTCGTCTAATCTTCCGTCGACGACTTGCTTTCCACTCTGCTCAAAGCGGTCCCTCAGAAGCGCTAAATCTATGACCGCAAGTTAGGTTCGATTTTATTTCCTGAGTTTGTATGGTCTCATCTTTGTTTTGGGGGAGAAAGTACTTAGAGCTTCTGATTCTAAGCGCAACTACATGAAAAGCTCGGCTTCTCTTACATGAGCAAACATGTTACGGATGAAAGTGCATCGTTTGCTACAATGTTGTTCTTACATAAGCTTTCATTTTTCAGCTACTTTGATCAAGTGTTCTGATGCAAATGACTTTGCAGGATGGGCCACTAGCTTGTCTACTTATGAAAGCATTGTGGATTCAAATAACTCTTTCTTTAATGTTGTTATTGAGATGACTGATGTTGGTCACGGTATGTTGTTCTATTCTGGCTATTCTTGCCTCTGGGCGTTTCTTTGTTTTTCCTTCGGGTCATTTGCAAAAAACCATTCTCACCAACTTAGGGCTTCACTTATTCCCTTTGGCAAAAACTCGGCCATGTAAGAAAGCCCAGATTATGAGGCTTGAAATTCTAATCATGTATTGCACCAAAAAGTAGAGCACATGCAAGATATCATGGGATTGCTCTTTAAATACATTGACATCTTACACCCGGTATGGCGTTTGCGAGTGGATTTATGATGAGGTATGGATCCAAAATACCTATTTAAGACTATGAGTTGCAAATATGATAAGTTCAGGATACGAGGATAGGTGTCAACACGTGAATGGTTTAGAGCACAGATGACGTGGCACTATTAGAGTATGCAATATTTTCTTGCCCTTGCACATGCTAAAGAGTAAAGAGACCTGGATGCGGATGGGCCCCACCATGGGGAGAGGAGAGGAGGTGGGGCCCAAAAAAAATAGAGAAATATATAGAAAAAAGAGGAAGATGATGGAGCGGTGGGTAAGTAGCTCGCTTTTCCAACATTTGCTCGAGTAGGACAACTGAAAGGCACAAGATTTGTCGATAGTACTCTCGTTTCTCTATTGAAACTAGATCACCCATCTCGATCCTTTCTTTTCTTTGTGCCAAGTCAAAGTAGAGAATTGTTAAAAAATAATAATAATAATGAATATTAAAAGATTAACAAGTTTAATAATTTCATCAAAGAAAATATGTTTCTTAGTTAATAAGTCTATACAATTGATCATTGATTACTAAGTGTTTTTTTTCTTTTTTTTATGAATACGTGTCTTTCGGGAAAAAAGGGAATGCAAAGTTTTTGAACAATTTATTATGTATACTTTGCATATATATATGATTGAGTCCAATGCGTGCTTGTTGGACAAACATTGAACCAAACAATTGCAAGCACCGGCCTGACGTCGCCTAAAATGGGGCAAAAGGAGGGGGATCTGCGGTATAGAGGAAAATAGGAGCGGTTGCAATAGTGGCCCGCCCAGCTCGATGGTGACATATGGAGGGCGAGCTCAATGGATCGAGACTATGTCCAATCGCCTCACACGCCTCTAAACGGGATCCTCGGGAGATTGATGCAACTCAACATAAATAAAAAAGAAACACACGAGACCTACCGTAGGGAGAGGCGCACACCGACGAGGGTACAACGGCGAGTTCCAAGCACGATGGCTACCGAAGGAAGCCCTTCACTCATGGCCTCACTCTTCACTCTCTTCACTCACGATCTAACTATTGTCATTTCTCTCCCTCACGATCCCTCCCCAACGAGCGAGCCCTTCCCTCACCTTTTAAGCCATTCGATGCGTGTGGCCTCTTGCAACACTAGCCGTCGCTATTGAGAAAATATTGGGTGGTCTGGTAGCGCTATGTCAACGTGGTCCTCGACCACTCATGCGGTACCACGTGGAAGCATGGCCCACTTAATTCTTTTGCCTTCTTCGCCTCTCTCCTCCTTCCCTCCGATCCCTAGCCTTATTTCCCCTCTCCTAGCCTGCACACGGTTTCTCTCTCCTTAGCCTGTACGCCTCCTCTGCGATGCATTTATTATGGCATGGAAGAAAGAAAGAGAAGCAAACAATTTTCGTTCCTTCCAGCAGTTGCAAACCCCATTTCTTTCTCCTCACGAAGGGCTCAAATTTTTGAATCCCAACTTCTCTCCACACTCGTTATTGCTCTGCCATGCGTCAAGCGGCCATAACCCCCGCCGTCGCCGACGAACCACACTACAACCGCCCCTACGCTGGCACTCGCTTGCTTCTCTCTTTGTGCTCGTTGCTACTTCAATGTTCGTTCCGGCATTCGTGAAGTGGCCGTTCCCCGCCTGAGCTGACGTAGGAGGTGCCCCTGCTTCGGTGCTTACTCTCTTCTCTCACCGCGCTCATTGCTGCTCTGGCGTTCGTGGAGCGGCCGTTCCCTCAGTTGTTGTCGACGAAGCATGTGCCCCTGCTTCGGCGCTCACTCGCTTTCCGTGCTCATTGATGCTCCGTCGTTTGTTGAGCAGCCGTTTCCCCGCCGTCGCCAACGAAGCACATTAAGGCTATAATAATTGTGCTTTGTCGACCAACTAGAGGAGAAGGAGGGCCATTTCTTCCTAAGGCGGAGAGAGGGAAGCGAGATTAGGCCGTGGTGGGGTGGGAGCGGAGTCGGACGCACATCCACTGCACACTGCGAAGTCGGTCAGCGATTGGGCTTAGTGACTACGCATTGCTCTCGCGACTCAATCCCCAAGGGGATGTTGTCGACTAGTCGAACTCCATTATTCAAGGTGCGTTTAGGGCTTTCTTTTCTTCCCTTGTCTTCCCCGCTATGTCCGATAGGATGAAGGTTTTCCATGGGCACGGTTGGTGTTCCTTGGTGTTGGGCTCTTCCACTATTCTTTTTCTATCGTTACGGCTAGAATTTTAACATCTGTTTAAATGCTGTTATTGATAGGATCTATTGCAACTTATGCCAAACTGTACCCGACAATGAAGCCTTATGAATACGGGTTTAGAGTTTTCTTGCTGACATATTCTCTCGTAATTGTGTCGAATATAGGACAAGAGAATTTATCCATACGGTTGTTGCCTGCTTCTTCCTCATTGCACTAGATGTTGGTGTTGGCACCGGCAAGAAATGTTTGCATTTTTACCATATGGGCTGGCGAGGACTTGCATAAGTTAGTGGTTAAGAACTTCATGGGGGTTGCAACATCTTTGGAAGGTTCACCCTAGGTTTATAATTCTGTTTTCTAAAGATTTCTAAAAAATTTCTGATTAGTTATTTTGTCTATTCTATTTTGCTGCAAACGCTATCCACCTCGGATCATACGTTTGTGGTGTCCTTGAACCTGTTCGTGGCGCTCCTCCTTGCTTGCATCGTTATCGGTCATCTCTTGGGAAGAGAACCGGTGGATGAATGAGTCCACTACATTACGATGATCGTGAGTCCTCCGTCTCTTGCTCTGTTTCTTCTGCGAGTTGAGCTTGGATGTGGTACTAGTGGACTTGTTGTAGCCCAATTATATTCTTTGCTGTGCAGATTTGAGTTTAAGGTTGTATCTTGAAAATAGAGACGAGAGAACCGACCTTTCCAAGGAGGATTTCGTTGGTGTGGGGGCCGTAGATGTCGAGGGTGTCGAGGAAGGTGACGCTGGAGCCGACGGCGTGGTGGATGAGGGCGATCATGTCGGTGTCGGACTTGGGAGAGCCGTAGAAGGCAGACATGCCCATGTAGCCAAGCTCCTGCGACGACACCTCGAGGCCCTGCAACCCCAGCTTGATCCTCCTCACCATCATTGTCGATGCTGCCATTGCCATTGTCTAGCTCGAGCTCACTCGTTCCCTGCACTGCATCGAGACGATGGCGAAGGCGTCGGGCGAGCCGAGATTTATAGGAGGGGAGTTGCAATAGCTACGAAGAGTAGGAGGGGAGTGATAGTGGCTATGAAGATGCGCTTGCTTACGTCAATTGAAACCTTAGTGGCAACCCTTCCCATATAGAGAGGATGAGAAAATATTGGGTAGTCTGGGAGCACCCTACTCCTCCAGTCGGTCGACAAAGCACAATTATTAGGCTTTAATGTGCTTTGTTGGCGATGGTGGGGGAACGGCTGCTCAACAAATGACGGAGCAGCAACGAGCGCGGAAAGCAAGTGAGCGTTGAAGCAGGGGCGCATGCTTCGTCGATGACAGCGGGGGTCGCTCCACGAACACCAAAGCAGCAACGAGCGCCGTGAGAGAAAAGAGTAAGCACTGGAGCAGGGGCACCTCCTTCATCGTCTCAGGCAGGGAATGGCCACTTCATGAACGTCGGAACGAACGTCGAAGTAGCAACAAGCATGAAGAGAAAAGTGAGCGAGTGCCAGCACAGGGGCGGCCGTAGTGTGGTTCATTGGCAATGGCGGGGAATACGGCCGCTTGGGTAGCGCATGAGAACGGTTTTGTTTCTCATGGTTTCTATTCTTTTGTTCCTCGGAACAAAAGAAAGAACAAAAGCCTATTTGGTAATGCCAAGTTGTTTTTCTATTCCTAGGAATAGAAAGTTAGCCCAGGAATAGATTTGGAGCAAAAACAAGAAGCAAAAAAAAGTTGCTTCTTATTCCTGGGAACAATTTCTAGAAATAAGCTAATTTTCTTTTATTTCTCTTTCTTGTCGCAGCTACTGTCAACCTCCCGGAGCCACTGTGACGGCCCGAGCGGCAGTGCGCGGGGAGGAGGGATGGCGGTGCGTCCGTGCCTCGGTCTCCGGACGTGCGCAAGGAAGGGATCCTCTCCCTCTTGTCCCACATCGCTTAGGGAGGGGTCATGGGCCTTGTATATAAGGCTTGGGTTCCCTTAACTTGTGAGACGCGTTTCACACATGCTTCCGCTGTGCTGAGAACAAAGCCTTGAGGGTGGCCCGATTGGGATGGCGGTGCGTCCGCGCCAATGCGGGGCCCAAAGAGGACAATATTACGGCTTGGGAGAGGGAAGGCCCGCGGGATGGCCCTTTGCCCTTGCGTGACGCGTTTTAAAGCCGTGAGGACTTAGTGTCCAAAGCGAACAATATCACACAGTGGGACCCGGGATGTTTTTTGAGAGTGTGACGGCCTGAGCGGCGGTGCGCGGGGAGGAGGGATGGCGGTGCGTCCGCGCCTCGGTCCCCGGACGTGCGCAAGGAAAGGGGTCCTCTCCCTCTTGTCCCACATCGCTTAGGGGGGGAGTCCAGGGCCAATTTATAATGGCTTGGACCCCTTAACTTGTGAGACGCGTTTCACACATGCTTCCGCTGTGCTGAGAACAAAGCCTTGAGGGTGGCCCGATTGGGATGGCGGTGCGTCCGCGCCAATGCGGGGCCCAAAGAGGACAATATCATGGCTTGGGAGAGGGAAGGCCCGAGGGATGGCCCTCTGCCCCTGCGAGACGCGTTTTAAAGCCGTGAGGACTCAGTGTCCAAAGCGGACAATATCACACAGTGGGACCCAGGATGTTACAATGGTATCAGAGCCCCGACTCCCGACAGCGTGTGGGGCCACAGCGAGGACGCCCTTCTGTTAAGGGGGGGAGAGTGTGACGGCCCGAGCGGCGGTGCGCGGGGAGGAGGGATGGCGGTGCGTCCGCGCCTCGGTCCCCGGACGTGCGCAAGGAAGGGATCCTCTCCCTCTTGTCCCACATCGCTTAGGGGGGAGTCCTGGGCCTTGTTTATAAGGCTTGGGTCCCTTTAATTGTGAGACGCGTTTCACACATGCTTCCGCTGTGCTGAGAACAAAGCCTTGAGGGTGGCCCGATTGGGATGGCGGTGCGTCCGCGCCAATGCGGGGCCCAAAGAGGACAATATCATGGCTTGGGAGAGGGAAGGCCCGAGGGATGGCCCTCTGCCCCTGCGTGACGCGTTTTAAAACCGTGAGGACTCAGTGTCCAAAGCGAACAATATCACACAGTGGGCCCGGGTCGTTACAAATGTGACGGCCTGAGCGGCGGTGCGCGGGGAGGAGGGATGGCGGTGCGTCCGCGCCTCGGTCCCCGGACGTGCGCAAGGAAAGGGGTCCTCTCCCTCTTGTCCCACATCGCTTAGGGGGGGAGTCCAGGGCCAATTTATAATGGCTTGGACCCCTTAACTTGTGAGACGCGTTTCACACATGCTTCCGCTGTGCTGAGAACAAAGCCTTGAGGGTGGCCCGATTGGGATGGCGGTGCGTCCGCGCCAATGCGGGGCCCAAAGAGGACAATATCATGGCTTGGGAGAGGGAAGGCCCGAGGATGGCCCTCGCCCCTGCGCGAGACGCGTTTTAAAGCCGTGAGGACTCGGTGTCCAAAGCGGACAATATCACACGTGGGACCCGGATGTTACAATGGTATCGAGCCCGACTCCCGACGGCGTGTGGGGCCACGGCGGACGCCCTTCGGTAAGGGGGAGAGTGTGACGGCCCGAGCGGCGGTGCGCGGGGAGGAGGGATGGCGGTGCGTCCGCGCCTCGGTCCCCCCGGACGTGCGCAAGGAAGGATCCTCTCCCCTCTTGTCCCACATCGCTTAGGGGGGAGTCCTGGGCCTTGTTTATAAGGCTTGGGTCCCTTTAATTGTGAGACGCGTTTCACACATGCTTCCGCTGTGCTGAGAACAAAGCCTTGAGGGTGGCCCGATAGGGATGGCGGTGCGTCCGCGCCAATGCGGGGCCCAAAGAGGACAATATCATGGCTTGGGAGAGGGAAGGCTCGAGGGATGGCCCTCTGCCCCTGCGTGACGCGTTTTAAAACCGTGAGGACTCAGAGTGTCCAAAGCGAACAATATCACACAGTGGGCCCGGGTCGTTACAAATGGTATCAGAGCCGACTCCCGACAGCGTGTGGGGCCACAGCGAGGACGCTGTTCTGCTAAGGGGGGGAGAGTGTGACGGCCTGAGCGGCGGTGCGCGGGGAGGAGGGATGGCGGTGCGTCCGCGCCTCGGTCCCCGGACGTGCGCAAGGAAAGGGGTCCTCTCCCTCTTGTCCCACATCGCTTAGGGGGGGAGTCCAGGGCCAATTTATAATGGCTTGGACCCCTTAACTTGTGAGACGCGTTTCACACATGCTTCCGCTGTGCTGAGAACAAAGCCTTGAGGGTGGCCCGATTGGGATGGCGGTGCGTCCGCGCCAATGCGGGGCCCAAAGAGGACAATATCATGGCTTGGGAGAGGGAAGGCCCGAGGGATGGCCCTCTGCCCCTGCGAGACGCGTTTTAAAGCCGTGAGGACTCAGTGTCCAAAGCGGACAATATCACACAGTGGGACCCGGGATGTTACAGCCACTGCTGCAGCCGTCAGTCGCCGGCCGCTGTCAGTCGTCAGCCGCCGCCGCTGCTGGTCGCCGATCGTCACCGCTGCCGTTGGTGGCCGGCCACTACCATCCTTCGCCCGCCGCTTGCCACCGGTCACCAGTTTTTGTCGTCACCGCCAAGCGGTAGGCGGCATCGGCGAACCATGAGCAAGAATAAAAAATGAATAAATACAAAAAAGATATTGTTGCATTACCAAATGCATTTCTATTCTTTTCCTATTCTAAGAGTATAAATTTTGTGTAGTTACTAACCGGGTTCTTTTACTCAGAAATTGTTTCTCGGAACAGAAATAAAATAGAATTATTTCTGAAAAAAGAAACTCTTCCCTGGAACATAAGCATTTTCATGCGCAACCTTGACGCACGGCGGAACGGTAACGAGCACGAAGAGGATTTGGGATTCAAAATTTTGAACCCTTCGTGAGGAGAAAGAAATGGGGTTCGCGGCTGTTAGAGAAGAACAAAAATCGTCTGCTTCTCTTTCTTTCTTCCATGCTGTAATAAATGCATTGCAAAGGAGGCGTGCAAGCTAAGGAGAGAGAAACCGTGTGCAGGCTAGGAGAGGGGAAAGAAGGCTAGGGATCAGAGGGAAGGAGGAGAGTGGGAATAAGGCAGAAGAATTAAGTGGACCCACGTTTCCACGTGGCGCTGCGTGAGTGGTTGGGGACCACGCTGACATGGTGCTCCTGGACCACCCAATATTTTCTCGTCGCTATCGTTCTACCCTCAACCACCAACTCTAGTGCAATGCTCACCTTGTCTCCTCCAACACTATTTGGTAGCTTGTCCTCTATCCTTCCTTTCCTGTTTGTCATTGAGCCAACGGACAAAGTGGAGAGAAGGAGAAGAGAAGAGGAGAGGGCCAGGTCAAGCCAAGCCGAGGAAAAAGGAAAGGAAGAAGTAGGTTGGGCTAGCCTAGGCTAGGAAAAGTAAAAGGAAAAAGGAGGAGGGGTCGAGCTAAAGCTAGCCCTAGCTTAGCCTAATTGTTTTTTATAATTAAATTTTTTTATAATTTTTTAAAAATTTTAATGCTAATAATGCAAATGTTCCTAACGTTTATATGCGATGCATTTTAATGAAAATTATTTACTTTATTTTTTTAGACTAATCCCTAATTTTCTATGTGATTGAATCCCAAATAAAAAGGGTAAAATTTGGATGCCACATTTGACATTTCGAGTCAATACTTGCATCTCCATTTACTAGGCAGCATTGATGAAGAACCAAGCACATGTTGCAATTCCTATGGCATTTGGAACGGTGACATAGAATTGAAAATCATACATTTCATTTGCATTGAAGGCAGAAGCTACATAGGCCTCAAAAGCTTCAAAAAATCCAAGAACTCCAAAGAATGCTCTAGTGATGGTGAAAATTTCAGCTTCCCTTCCAATTCAACAACGAGTTGCACTACAACTTCCCTCTACTTGAGGCTTAGTCTCCATTCAAGAGCGTAAGAAATTCTCCAACAGGAAATTACAATTTCTTCAAATAACTACAATATCTAGTAACCCAAAATTCCTTCTAATCACCCCAATATCTAGTACCCATCACTATTTCCCTAAATCATGGGGGTAAAACCCTTCCATGGCATTAAACACCAACTTTGCGACATAAGTTGCTATTTGAATTATCTCCAGCACCTTAGGCACCCTCTGTTGAGCTCATGAAAATGTTGATATATGAACTACATTCTTTCCATCGAAAGCAATTGTAGGATCGAGCATTTAGACATGAAGCTAGAACACTTGCATATAGGTATTTCCAATTTTGCGCCATCACCCCAAAATGGCTACCGGTCCTCTCTCTCAACTCCATTTTCCTGAAGCGCTTCTTACTTGACTTTTCAATTGAATCAAGCCATTGTCGCCCACAATTCTAGCTTCATATATTGCTCATTACATTCTTTCCATTCAATTTAAACTAGCTAAGAGTGTTCTCTAATTGACACATCAAGTTTATAAACTTGATTTTCTTTAAGTTGAAGATATGCTAAGCATCCCTACTTCTCTTGTGAATGGAAGCCACTTGCCCTATTTTGTGATGGATTTTTGCATCAAATTGCGTTGTTTCTTTTTAGACTCAAGGGCCTTGGCACATTCAAGAGTTGAGTTTCGAATGAAAGCAAACTCTTGCTCTTTCAGACAAAGTTGCTCCGCACACTCTGTAATATCAATTTGAATGGACTTTAGCTGTCTCTTTTTAAATGCAAGTTCAAGATTTCGGTATTTGTAGATTCTTGGACAGTTTTGAATTCACCACTTTTCAACTTAAGAGCTTTGACAACCTCTTCTAATTCTACCTGGACCAAGATAAGATTTTTCTTCTTTGACTTAGTTTCCTCTTTGCACCACTTTACCAACTTCATCGTATTTTCTAGTTTACCTTCCTTGGATTTAAGCTCTTTGGAGAACTTTACAATAGATGTTTTAATGGACTCTAGTTCCCCATCTTTCAAAAAAATGTGCTGTCAACCACTCATTATCAACCTATTGATTTTCTCAATCTCTCTATTTATTATTTTTTTTTTTTTTGGGATCTGAGCTCCTGTCTATGTTGTTCGATCGATATATTGATGGAATGGAGTTGACTTTCTTTAGATTTAAGCTCCCTGGAGCAATCTTTGATGGATTTACATATTCCACTGAGTTTCTTTCACTTTGAAATCAACTTGACATTCATTTATCTTATCTTCTAGAGACTACAATTCTTTGGCTTTCATGGTGATCTCATCGCAGCCTTTGATCACGCACTCCATAACCCTCAATCTCTTCTCACTCTCCATACTACTCAGGGAATCCATCAAACATTGCTCCAGGGAGCTTAAATCAAAAGAGTCAACTCCATTGCATCAATATGATGATCAAAGAGCCTGAAAAAAAAATTCAAATCCCAGAAAAAAAAAAGTGTTTGAGGAAATCAACCAATTGATCAATGAGTGATTGATGACACTTGCTTTGAAAGATAGGGAATTGGGGTCCATTGAAACATCTATTGCAAAGCTTTCCAAAAAGCTTAAATCCAAGGAAGGTGAATTAGAAAATATGATTAAGCAAGTGAAGTAGTGTAAAGATGAAACTGAGTTAAAGAAAGAAAATTTTGTTTCGGACCAGGCAAAACTAGAAGAGGTTGCCAAATCTCTAGAGTTGAAAAATATGAAATTCAATATTGTCCAAAAATCTATCAAAGACCAAAATCTTGAACTCGCATATGAAAAGACACGGCTAGAGTTCATCCAAATTGATATCACAGAGCATGAAGAGCAACTTCGTTCATAAGAGCAAGAGTTTTCTTTCATTCAAACCTCAACTCTTGAATGGCCAAGGCACTTGAGTCCAAAAAAAAAAAAAAACAACATGATTTGATGCAAAAATCAATCACAAAAAGCTCTCAAGAGCTCGAATCTAAAACAATGTAGTTGGATTCCGTTCAAAAGACAAGCAATGAATACTTCGTAGATCTTAAAGAAAGACAAGTTTATAACCGCGGCGTGCCAATAATTGGAGAACAACTTGAAATGAAAAGAAAGAATGTAATGAGCATTGTATGGAGCTAAAATTGTGGTAGTAATGGCTTGATTCGATTGAAAAGTCAATTGAAATATGCTTTGTTGACATAGAGTTGAGAGAGAGGACTAATTTGAAAATACTCACATATGGACTTGTGTTGCAGTCTACCTTTTTTGCTCGGAGGGAGAGAGACATAAGTTTAGGGATATTACTTAGAAAGGCAGGTTCATGGCCCTCAATTATGCACAAATCTACTAAGTCCATACCTCACACATCATTGAAATATTCAATGTTAGACTTCAATTGACAAGGAGGGGTCAGCTAAAAATAAGTGAGGCATGTGAATATACCCAACTTCCTATGCAACTAAAGATCTAGGATCGGTACTTAATTATCCTAATTAATTAACAAAGTGCCATTTCAATACCTAATCTTGTTTATTTCAAGAATATTTTTGTCAAGCAACTTGAATAGATTTTAAACCTATCCACCTACATGCGAGCGATAATGTGGTTGCCCAATCATTAAATTAACAATCAACAACCAACATAACATTAAACAAATTGTAAGGCGCAACAAGAATCTAATGCTAAGAAATAAGAATTGATACCACTTCTAACTAAGCCAAAGAGAAACCATAATTAACATATTAAAAGTGTGCAATCACATAATAGTCAAATTGAAATGCGCAAACAATGACCTAGCATTTGTCCATAAAAACACTCAATCCCTAGTGTAAAGACTTAATAGCTTGTTTAATTTTAAACACAATTTTTTTATCAGTGATTTTCACACATTTTAAGAGAAAACAACTCAAAGAATAATTTTTAAGCTTTTTCCTAACTCTTAAAAAAAATAATTTTTTCTGAAAATTATTTAATTTTTTTCAAATTTCTTTCATATAAAAATATTTTTTAATAATTTTTTAAATAGGAGTTTTTAAATCCGAAAATAGAGATTTGGGTTAGATCTCTGGAATCGGTCCGCGTTGGGACTGACCCAGGTGTCAATCTGGGTCACAAAGCCCCAGGCCTTAAGTCGGACTGGGCCTACGTGTGGGCCTGGTCAGGCCTAAAATCAAGCCCTGACTGGAAACGCTAGCCCATCTACTCTTCATTTCGGCAAGCCCAACTTAAACTAAATGAAGCCCGAGCAACCCAAAACCCAATCAAGCCCCAACCTCACTATAACCAAGGCAAGCCCAAAACTCTAAGGATGCATACAAGCCCCTTAAGAAAATTTGGCCCATTACGAGCTCTCTTTCCATCGATTCCTCCAGCCGAACAGAGCACAAGCCGAAGCTCGCCTCCCCGAAGCGTGAAAAACTATCCTCATGGTCAACCAATACGGCCATCGCCGACAACTTCTAATCATCGGACCACCATCCATCAATGTCCATCATTGACAAACACCGCTACAACATTAATGGCCGCCGCTAACTATCCTTCCTAATAATAACCATTCAACATTCAAGATTACAATATTATAAGCACACACGGGAACTAGGCAAGAAACTTATTCAAGAGCATGAATTTCTAGAAACTAAGTACAGCATTCTTCACAAATAAATTTTTTAACAATTTTCCGAATTTTTTTTTTGAAATTTTTTTTTTTTTTCTTTAAATTTTAATTATAATTTTTAAAAATATATAATTATATTCGGAAAACGGGTTTGGACCGGGTTTACCCGATCCAGTCTATTGACCCTACCCATCTACCTGGATTCAACTTGAGTCGGATTAAAATCAATTTTTTAATACTTTATTATTATTATTTTTGATTTTTTTTTCTGATTTTCTGACTTTTTTTCTTTTTCTTCTCTATCTTGTCTTTTTCCTATTTTGTCTTTTTCTGCCTATCTTCTTCAATCTCCGGTCATTCTTCCCCGAAGCCTTTTCTCCAGCAACCTACCTTTAGCGATGATTTTATTTTATTATTTTTTAAATCTTTTTTAACGGAACAAATACCATCACCGACAAGCTTATCACCGGAACTTGGATCACCGCCGAACTATCTTCACCCACCTGTCATCTATTCCGACCGACAGTGACCAACTCCGGCCGCCCACTCCATCTATTGCAAAACCATCCTACTGAACCCGCACTCTTAACAGAAGTAACTCCGGCGAATTAATCGAGCAAAAGTATATTATAATGAAGTGAGATGGGCTAACTAGCATGTTTTCGAAATGCGGACTTTGCTGTTGCGGGAGGGGTCAACGGTTGAAACGGTTGAAACATATAACATAATAACGACGAAAAACACAATGAAAACGAGTATGTCAGACGTGATTCAACAAATAAAGGACTCGAACATGGATCACTTTTGAGTTTAAACAAATTGTTGTTAGGTTTTCTTTCAGGCATTTTGTCGAACAATGTTATGCGGTTCAAAAAGTGACATCCGAACTAGATTTTACGGCGATCCTCGGCCTGAACATGCTACACATAGCTCTAGATTGCCATGATCTGTCACACAAAGCTGAAGTTTCACCCATTTCGATCAAAAATTTACCATCCGATTTCAACACTTTACGCTTCAATGAAGAAGAGGAAAATAAGTCGTTCGGGGCATTACCTGGTTCGGGGATGAGACTGCAGCGGACATGGCAAACGCGAACGGCCTCCTTAGCTTTGTCTCTTGGTGGTGAGCCTTTCTGGGTTCTCGATCTCAGAACGTCGAGCCCACTCGACACCTTCTTCTTCTTCCTCTCGGTGGAGCACACCTCACGCTCACGCCAAGCCTCTGCGGCTCGCCTCTTCAATGGCCGTCTTCTCCAAAAAACCGACGACGTCCCTCCTCCTTGTATGAGCAACAATGGCCGAACCTCTCTCCCCACGTCTCACGCGAATGTCTTTCCTTGTATTTCCTTCAAGCTCTCCCTCTTCTGTGAAAGTTCCAGGCGATGGAAGGATGTTCTACAGTCACCAACTTTTCTGATCCTTTCGTTTATCTCCAGTTTCTCTCGGTAACAACCTCTCTATAAGTGAAAATCCTTCGTTCGTCCCCCCTCTTTGCGAGTTTTGTCTCCACAAGAAAGAAAAGATTCATCCTCCTTCTCATGCGAGCGAACGTCGCTCACCCTCCTCGCCTGCTCCCCCCCAAATCTTTTATCATTTCCTTTACCTGCGCTTCTCACGTCACGCGCTTTGCTTTCCTTTCCTTGTTCCCTTTTTTTTTTCCTGGTCACCGTCAGCATCCTCCGGAGAAAAGAGCAGCGCACGAAGGAATGGGAGAAAAATATGGGGCGGGGCCTTTGCTTTCTGCACCAGCAGAGAAACCAAACGATGTTAGAGGAAAGAAGGGGCAGGCTGAAAATTCTACACGAGCGGAGATGCCAAACCTGTTGATATTTGCCCTCTGATAAAGCTATCTGATCGCTGAAGTCCAAACCAGATTCATTTGTCGTTTTCCTCGCCTGCAAAGGACCATAAGTTTACAATTCCCCAAAGTAGTCGGTTCATAACAAGGCGGTCACTCAATCAAAATCACATGTCCACACGACATAGTAGGCAATTCACGTAGATTCACAATCTACACCTCAGTTCCAATATTTTTTATGAGTTCAATCCCCTAGCTATCTCCTATAATTTGCTGGGCTTTTTGTACCAGCATATGCTTCGAATCTTCCCCCCTAGAAAATGATGATCGTGTTTTAAAAAATTTTCTAACATTAGAGGTGAGTTGAAAACAAAGTTTGAAAGATAAGAACTAAGTAGTGACAATGTTGATGTGGCACTTACTTGGTCCTTATAATAATTATAGATCAAACTGACTTTAGATGGAAGCAACTTCGAGAATTCCAAAGCCAACATCTGAAATGGCATCTGAGGAGAAGTCAGTTTCCATGACTCCTCCAAATTTCTCTACAACCATATTCCATATAGGTTTTCACAAATGATCACACTAGTTGATAGAATAGACAAAGTCAAACACACATATATGGTCAATGCAAAAGAAGGAACGAGAAGGAACAATTTGATTAACTCTCAAATAACGAAGGGCCTTAAAGCTAATAACATGCTCTGGCAACACGTAAGTGTTCATGTGGGTGCTCCAAACAATTTATCTTGTTGGAGATGACAAGTTGTTGATGCCCAAATTATACTATCCTAAGCTGGGATAAGATTGGTGCGAGACAAAATTGACAAGTTCCAGTTTCCTCCATATGACTTGGCAAAGCAACACATCCTTGAGGCTGTCATGATCCATTGGGGCAATCCTTAATACTACCCAGCATTACCAAGAGACTTTCTAAGACCATGATGATCACGTACACAATTTGTTAACATGACTTCCCGCCGATAAGATCTCCGAGATTGACCTCAGCCAGCTGGGTTGGTTTGGCTATTCATTTCTATTGAAAAGGAGTCAGTTGTTTGTGCGAGTCACCTTCTTCTAGGCTCTGCTGGACGACATGACATTCTCATTCAAATATAGGTCAAACAACATGCTCGCAAAACATACTCCTGATCATAGATTAAAAAGGAAATATAATTATGTGCTAAATTGACATATCTTTGTAATGGAACCCCTTTTCTAAAGGGTATATCTCGATCATATATTCAATTTACAGCCAGTCATAGATTAGATATACTCCTTTCTACTAGATTTAACTGATCATACATTAAAAAAGAAACAACACACTAAATCAACATTTCTTTGTGATAAGCTATTGATTATCTATGCAATTAATAGAGTAAATCTAACGCTGCCAAAGTGTTACCAATAAATTATCCAAGTCCAATATCATCACATGCAAGATATAATGACGCAGGTCTAGAAACAACATGACAACATATGCATTGACATATCTTCTTGATCAGTCCCACTTTTCAAACGGCATCTCTTAATTATTTACGCAATTCAGAGTGAAAAAGAAAGGAAAAGAAATTTCGTACCTCTCTAGAAGATGAGATTCAGGAGCGAAATAAAGTCTACAACCATACAGGCTACTGTTCTGAGGTTTCTCCCTGCAGCCAAAGCCATCGGAGAAGATCTCGGAGACCTCTTCTCTCGAGGTTGCATACCTTGCGTACCTCATGTTGGCGTCGCTGCTGTTGCCTTTCTTCCGCACTGCCTGCAAGCAATCTTGAAACGCTTGGGCCCGTGCTTTGGCGGGGAAGCTGGAGTGGTAGTTCTGGTGGATTGCCACCGCGGTAACTTGCGCCTCAAGCACACCTTGCTACCGGATGAATTTCTCCTGCAGAAAGCGGTAGACCATGTCTTCTTGGCTGAGTATGGTCAACCCGCTGCTGATGAATGGCACCAGAGCTAAGCCAGATTTATCGACGGAGACAACGCCCCAGCAATCGGAGTCAGACGAATCCGGATCCTGATCTTCCCTTGGATCGTTCAGATCTGGACGGTTGAGATCGATGGCGGGATGGTTGAATTCTGTTCGACCACATCAGGAGCGACGTTGTTGCAGTCGGTGACCGGCGTTGATGCATGGAGTCGGACATCTTTGACCGAAGCTGGTACGTCCCAAAAAAGTGCATTAAAATAAAATAACGAATCGATTCAAAATAAATAAACGGTAGAACGAGTGAAGATCCAAAGGCTTTAGTCAATGAAGTGACAATTGCAGAAAAAGAGACTCGTTAGTCACCCAGACTAAACACCAACGAGAGATCGAATGAAGGAAAAAGGGTTTTGAAAACAAAGAGAGCGACAGAACACGAGGAAGTCGATAATCTAATGTTAGAGCAACAAAAGCATGCGTTCTTTTACGCTGGCTCCAAGGAACACCGAGATCAAAGCAAAGATGAAGGACACGTACACGATTTCACCAGATACAGGAATCAGACAAGGACACGAAGCGAACGAGGAAAGCAGAGAAGCAGAGGTGGGCCTGCGTCTGAGCGAGACAAGGGTCGATGGAGTGAGTGGCTGCGAATGGCGGAGTTGAATGAGATTTAGGGTTTTTGCTTGACGAAGATACAGAAGGGGATTTGAGTTGCAAGAGAAGGATTTTATAGAAGAGGCAAAGGAACCGCTCTTGGTTCCCATTTTCCCTGGATATAATTAAATAATTCAATATAAAATGTTCTACTTGAAGTAAATATTGGCATTTTGTCGACAAATGTTCAGGAATGCTTGTTAATCATCAAAATACATGAAATTATCATTTTCAAAATAGAGTCCTCCTTTTGGGATGCATGATTAGGACGCTAAACGTCAAAATACGTTTTTACTATGTATAATTAACGAAAACCCCTAAAAAGTGTCTAGTTAACAAGATCTGGTTAATGATCGGTGTAAAACTTATCGATGAAACATAAAAGGTAAAATATTTATGCAAAAGAACACGATAACGCAAGCGGGAGGATAAATTGAACCTTTGAAGTTCAGATATCCCATCATAAACAGAGATTCTATTGACAAGGGGTAGAGTGATAATAAGCAATAAAGCAATAAAAAATCGTTTCTGGTTATATGTTGTTAGTGCATTGTAATGGAAAAATCTACATATTAAGTACACCTTAAGCATGAGAACATGATGATTGCTCATTCCTGGAATTAATTGAACTCATGCGCGAAATTAATTGGACCTCTGGAAGTTTGAAGATCCTCTAATAAATAGAATCTATTGGTAGGTGCTGAGTCATGCAAGGAACAAATGAGAAAATATTATTAAATGTTATGGAAGTTAGTACACCAAAACTGAAAAAATTACAAATTAAGTACGCCTTAATAAGATTATCCAAATGAATAAAATAGAAAAGTGCAAAATAGAGGCTGTGATGAGTAATGACCACAGGGATTGAGATGTTTTGACCAGTGTGAAAAGATAAGCCTTGAAACTGTCCTTACCCAGAAAATTCGTCATTATCTTTATTTGCACTTTTTTTCTATCTATTGGTAAGGTACAGGCCAAACAAAGAGGATAGGAAAGAGATTTTCGTAATACCATTTTTGGCATTGTTTTTATTTATTCGGTAAAATTTTTAATAACATGCCCAACAGAGAGGATAAGGAGAGAGATTTTCGTGACATCTTTTTTGAATTTTTTTTTATTTATCGGTTAAATTATTAATTACAAACTAGATAGGGAGGATATGGATAGAGATTTTCTTAACACCTTCTTCGGTATTTTTCTGTTTATTTGACAAAATTATTAATTGCAGACAAAAAGGTGAGAATAGAGAAGATATTTTGGTGACACATTTTTTGGCTTTTTTAAATTTAATAGTAGAATTATTAATTATAGACCAAATGAAGAGGATAGGATAGAGATTTTGGTGATACCTTTTCTGGCATTTTTCAATCGCCGTATTTAATTTGTTTAAGAGGTACTGAAATTTGGGCTCATGGTGAGTACAAATGCAATTACATTGATTTAGCTGGAGTTTGTGAACCTAATTCAGTGGTCGGTGAAATTTGGACGGATGAGATTGAGACGAGATCAACAGTATTTTATTTATTCTCTTATTTATTTATTTTTGTTCATGTGATATTTTTGGTGTGCATTGAACATGTGCAATTGGCAGGCATGAATTCTTGCATGGGCTCATTCACGACACGTCAAAATTAAAGAGAGGCCAAGATTGCCACTTAGGTCATAAATTACACAAAAGCTACCAGTGAAATTCTAATGAATACTTTAATCGATGCATCAAGTGCTTTAGATTTTTCTGGCTAAATCGCTTTAGAACTAGTTATTTGCTAATTACGTGTCAATATCTTTAGTATCATTGGCCTCCTTGGGTGTGCATGGACATCTAACTAGTTAGCTATGAGGAGAGAACACACAATTTCTATATGACAAAATTAAAGTGGGAGAAGCGAAGTGGGCGGTTCAAGACAATCGACAAAAATTCCTAAATCTAGACGGACGTCTATCCGTCTACCTGGGTTTCTCCTCGGACCTTTCATTTCCCTATACCAAGCCCCTGTGTTTCAGGGGGGAAGGCGTCGCGGAGATCCAGGCTGCCCCCTTACCCTCGTAAGGGGGTTGTGGACGGGAGGAGCAATGAGGTCAGGATCTTTTTCGAGGCTTGAACCCGCCTCTACCTGGACTTTCCCAGTGGTCAGAGCCTTAAGGTCCTGCTCAAAACCAACACACAATTTCTATATTACAAAATTAAAGTGGGAGAAGTGAAGTGGGCGGTTCAAGACAAACGACAAAACAATTCCTAAATCTATTATACTTATGGTCAGACTTATTACGAACTCACTTTACGTAAGATGTTGGGCCATCCATATTTCTAAATTCTTGGTACTGACAAAACCTCATTAAATGTTTAAAAGTCAAGTTTTCATGGTATATGAGTAGCAAAAGTGTACTCGCATTCTCGCATGAACATATAGTTAACATTTTAAGGTTTCGCCGAATCGTCCGGCGGAGGCTATTCCAACTATCAGTTAAGCGAAAGAAAGAAATTACTAATGGAGCAATTGGATACATACATATATAAATAGAGAAACATATTTCGAGATTTGATTTTTTTATGATTGCTTACGAGATTAAAAAGATTCAAAGTAAGATTTATATAAGATTATTAATTTATACATGTATCCATTGATAGAGTGTTAAATAAAAACAACTATCCCGGATTTAATTTGTCAGAAGACCTTATAACTAAGAAGTCCTCTTGACATAACGTTATATAATAGTATGCTAGATCGACCAGTTTTAGCTACGTATTCATGTGATTATTAGAGATGAATGTATGATTATTAAACCATCTATTAATTTTTTGATCGCTACGTATTTGTATGGGACTATGTTTTTAGACTCGAAAGATAGTAACAACTTTAGGGGCATGAGACTTGTATTTTGTAGATCATTTTTAAAAAATTACAAGTTTAATAAATAAGCACATCAAACACCGATTCATCCACAAGTGTGCTTCCGTGATAGTTAACCATAAGGCTTAAGAGGCACAAAAAATAAAATAAAAAATTTGAGCAGAATCCAATAGAAAAACTATAATTCTCTCGTTCTTTTTATTTTACACATTTATTGTACTATAAAATAGGAATAGCTCTCAATGAGTAGGCTCGGGAGGGGATACAGGACTGAGAGCCGCAACGCAGTTGTTCCATGTCTCATTGCTCCTCCTATGGACGTCAGATACCGTCCCCTTAATCGGCTTGTGGCTCGAGACGCTTAACTCCACAAATTGGTTGTGGCAGTTCTTCCCCGCTTTCAAGAGCTCGTGACAACATTCATCGGTGGGTGTAAAGGTGTCGGCGAGGACTATGATTTGATAGAATCCAGCCCCGCAATCCTTACTTATTCCCTTTCCGCAATCAAGGTTTCCAACCTTGGCGAAAGTAGCCTTAGGAAGCAATGCAACAGGGACGACCAACAAGATCATGAGAGCAGACAAGTTCTTGGCCGTTGCCATTATGGTCTTTTGGGGATAGAAGGGTTAGAAAATTGTGTGAGATTGTTGATTGTTTGGTGATGCAGTTGATCCAGAGATGAGAACTTATATAGCTCGAGGGAAGTAGTTCATTAATGAAATGAATTCATCAGTTATGATTCTGAAATTTATGTAGGAAACGTGTAAAATTATGTCTCTTACAATAAATACACTGATTGAGGACCTTGTCATCTCACTATGGTTCCAGTTCAATCATTTGCCATACAAAAAGAAAAAGTATTAATGAGTTGTTTGGTTGAATCTGTGAATGGAAATACTTAGTTTTCAATGATATTTGTTGTGCAAAAATTTTGTTCAACATCCTAGAATTTCCGCCCTCTTGTCATGATTTCCAGTCAAATATATCGTCAAATCTCCTCCTGGCTGGCCACGATCTCTTTCTTCATTTCGCCTCTTCAAATCTACTCATGGATCCTTATTTTAGATCGGGCATAATTGCCTTAGATATTCAAACATCTATAATGCAAATGCGCGTCGTGTTAATGATACCTTTTATTTAGGGTTAGGCTCCATCCCTAATTTTTAGGATTAACGCGCAAAATTGTCAAGCAAGTACATCTACGACAAATTTATCTCAAACTAATTTTTTAACCGCCATCAATTTTCCAAAACTAATTTTTTGACCAACAAAAGTCCTAACATGATATATTTGTGATGAATTTACTCTCTATTAGTTTCTATTAAATTGTATTAATACCCGAAAAATTGCAAAACCGATATACTTGTAACAAATGGAGGGTAGACCAAATACCCGTCCACTACCACACATCATCCATCCAACTTGGGAATTTGATAGTAAATTTTAACGGAAACTAGCACAAGATAAATTTGTCGAAGATACCAGTTTAGGTTGTCACAAGTGTACTCATTCAGGATTTTTCGTGATATTAGCCCTAATCTTTATGCAAATGATTACACTTGAAGCCAAAATTTAAGTATCAACAATTGATAAATTAAACCTTTGATCAAATAACTTTGTTTTGGTTTGTTCTATTTAGCGAACTTATTTATTAACAAGTAATGATTTGCCTAGATATTTTCGTGATTTTCTTCTTCATTAGATTAATTTTCAACAACTTGTGGAAACAAAAAAGTTAAATAATTAATAGGGCTCATTTTCAAAGTTCAAAGTTCGACCGGTCTCATTTTCCCTTTATATCTATAAACCAAAATTGGCTTTGGTTTTCTAGATTAATTGAGATGATTTATAAGCTGAATTTTTTTGGTCAAATTATTTATTAGCTAACTATCCTTTAACACGATATGGGTTTTGGTTTCCAGATTTATTGAACTCATTAACTGATCATTTAAGCTTTGGACTAGATATTGGGGCGGGACCATTTTTTCTTTATTAAAAATTATTAAAACTTGTGATAATTAATAGGTTGCAGTAAATGAAGAAGGGCCAAGCTGATAACAATAATCTTCGCCCATCATCTTACGTGCCAAGCAACATACATCCATTACACCGACGAAAAATAAAAATAAAAATACATTATTTACGTTTGGGTTGATTAAATTAAACCCACTCTTGCATAATAACATGGTTAGACTTATTACGAACTCACTTTACATAAGATTTGGACCATCCATATTTCTAAATTCTTGGTACCGACAAAACCTCATTAAATGTTCAAAAGTCAAGTTTTCATGGTATATGAGTAGCAAAAGTGTACCCGCATTCTCGCATGAATATATAGTTAACATTTTAAGGTTTCGCCAAATCGTCCGGTAGAGGCTATTCCAACTATTAGTTAAGCGAAAGAAAGAAATTACTAATGGAGCAATTGGATACATACATATATAAACAGCGAAACATATTTCGAGATTTGAATTTTTTTCATGATTGTTTACGAGATTAAAAAGATTCAAAGTAAGATTTATATAAGATTATTAATTTATACATGTATCCATTGATAGAGTGTTAAATAAAAACAACTATCCCAGATTTAATTTGTCAGAAAACCTTATAACTAAGAAGTCCTCTTGGCATAACGTTATATAATAGTATGCTAGATCGACCGGTTTTAGCTAAGTATTCATGTGATTATTAGAGATGAATGTATGATTATTAAACCATCTATTAATTTTTTGATCGCTTAGGTATATATTTCAAAAGGTTGTGTTAAAATCATAAGAATTGAAGTGACGTTTTTATAGTTTTGTATGGGACTATGTTTTTAGACTCAAAAGCTAGTAACAACTTTAGGGGCAGATTGTATTTTGCAGATCATTTTAAACAATTACAAGTTTAATAAGCACATCAAACACCGATTCATCCATAAGTGTGCTTCCGTGATAGTTAACCATAAGGCTTAAGAGGCACAAAAAATAAAATAAAAAATTTGAGCAGAATCCAATAGAAAAACTATAATTCTCTCGTTCTTTTTATTTTACACATTTATTGTACTATAAAATAGGAATAGCTCTCAATGAGTAGGCTCGGGAGGGGATACAGGACTGAGAGCCGCAACGCAGTTGTTCCATGTCTCATTGCTCCTCCTATGGACGCGATATTGTCCCCTTAATCGGCTTGTGGCTCGAGACGCTTTAACTCCACAAATTGGTTGTGGCAATTCTTCCCCGCTTTCAAGAGCTCGTGACAACATTCATCGGTGGGTGTAAAGGTGTCGGCGAGGACTATGATTTGATAGAATCCAGCCCCGCAATCCTTACTTATTCCCTTTCCGCAATCAAGGTTTCCAACCTTGGCGAAAGTAGCCTTAGGAAGCAATGCAACAGGGACGACCAACAAGATCATGAGAGCAGACAAGTTCTTGGCCGTTGCCATTATGGTCTTTTGGGGATAGAAGGGTTAGAAAATTGTGTGAGATTGTTGATTGTTTGGTGATGCAGTTGATCCAGAGATGAGAACTTATATAGCTCGAGGGGAAGTAGTTCATTAATGAAATGAATTCATCAATTATGATTCTGAAATTTATGTAGGAAACGTGTAAAATTATTTCTCTTACAATAAATACACTGATTGAGGACCTTGTCATCTCACTATGGTTCCAGCTCAATCATTTGCCATACAAAAAGAAAAGTATTAATGAGTTGTTTGGTTGAATCTGTGAATGGAAATACTTAGTTTTCAATGATATTTGTTGTGCAAAAATTTTGTTCAACATCCTAGAATTTCCCGCCCTCTTGTCATGATTTCCAGTCAAATATATCGTCAAATCTCCTCCGGTGGCCACGATCTCTTTCTTCATTTCGCCTTCAAATCTACTCATGGATCCTTATTTTAGATCGGGCATAATTTGTCTTAGATATTCAAACATCTATAATGCAAATGCGCGTCGTGTTAATGATACCTTTTATTTAGGGTTAGGCTCCATCCCTAATTTTTAGGATTAACGCCGCAAAAATTGTCAAGCAAGTACATCTACGACAAATTTATCTCAAACTAATTTTTTAACCGCCATCAATTTTCCAAAACTAATTTTTTGACCAACAAAAGTCCTAACATGATATATTTGTGATGAATTTACTCTCTATTAGTTTCTATTAAATTGTATTAATACCCCGAAAAATTGCAAAACCGATATACTTGTAACAAATGGAGGGTAGACCAAATACCCGTCCACTACCACACATCATCCATCCAACTTGGGAATTTGATAGTAAATTTTAACGGAAACTAGCACAAGATAAATTTGTCGTAAGTATACCAGTTTAGGTTGTCACAAGTGTACTCATTCAGGATTTTTCGTGATATTAGCCCTAATCTTTATGCAAATGATTACACTTGAAGCCAAAATTTAAGTATCAACAATTGATAAATTAAACCTTTGATCAAATAACTTTGTTTTGGTTTGTTCTATTTAGCGAACTTATTTATTAACAAGTAATGATTTGCCTAGATATTTTCGCGTGATTTTCTTCTTCATTAGATTAATTTTCAACAACTTGTGGAAACAAAAAAAGTTAAATAATTAATAGGGCTCATTTTCAAAGTTCTGACCGGTCTCATTTTCCCTTTATATCTATAAACCAAAATTGGCTTTGGTTTTCTAGATTAATTGAGATGATTTATAAGCTGAATTTTTTTTGGTCAAATTATTTATTAGCTAACTATCCTTTAACACGATATGGGTTTTGGTTTCCAGATTTATTGAACTCATTAACTGATCATTTAAGCTTTGGACTAGATATTGGGGCGGGACCATTTTTTCTTTATTAAAAATTATTAAAACTTGTGATAATTAATAGGTTGCAGTAAATGAAGAAGGGCCAAGCTGATAACAATAATCTTCGCCCGTCATCTTACGTGCCAAGCAACATACATCCATTACACCGACGAAAAATAAAAATAAAAATACATTATTTACGTTTGGGTTGATTAAATTAAACCCACTCTTGCATAATAACATGGTTAGACTTATTACGAACTCACTTTACATAAGATTTGGACCATCCATATTTCTAAATTCTTGGTACCGACAAAACCTCATTAAATGTTCAAAAGTCAAGTTTTCATGGTATATGAGTAGCAAAAGTGTACCCGCATTCTCGCATGAATATATAGTTAACATTTTAAGGTTTCGCCAAATCGTCCGGTAGAGGCTATTCCAACTATTAGTTAAGCGAAAGAAAGAAATTACTAATGGAGCAATTGGATACATACATATATAAACAGCGAAACATATTTCGAGATTTGAATTTTTTTCATGATTGTTTACGAGATTAAAAAGATTCAAAGTAAGATTTATATAAGATTATTAATTTATACATGTATCCATTGATAGAGTGTTAAATAAAAACAACTATCCCAGATTTAATTTGTCAGAAAACCTTATAACTAAGAAGTCCTCTTGGCATAACGTTATATAATAGTATGCTAGATCGACCGGTTTTAGCTAAGTATTCATGTGATTATTAGAGATGAATGTATGATTATTAAACCATCTATTAATTTTTTGATCGCTTAGGTATATATTTCAAAAGGTTGTGTTAAAATCATAAGAATTGAAGTGACGTTTTCTTTATAGTTTTGTATGGGACTATGTTTTTAGACTCAAAAGCTAGTAACAACTTTAGGGGCAGATTGTATTTTGCAGATCATTTTAAACAATTACAAGTTTAATAAGCACATCAAACACCGATTCATCCATAAGTGTGCTTCCGTGATAGTTAACCATAAGGCTTAAGAGGCACAAAAAATAAAATAAAAAATTTGAGCAGAATCCAATAGAAAAACTATAATTCTCTCTCATTCTTTTATTTTACACATTTATTGTACTATAAAATAGGAATAGCTCTCAATGAGTAGGCTCGGGGAGGGGATACAGATCCCGAGAGCCGCAACGCAGTTGTTCCATGTCTCATTGCTCCTCCTATGGACGTCAGATACCGTCCCCTTAATCGGCTTGTGGCTCGAGACGCTTAACTCCACAAATTGGTTGTGGCAGTTCTTCCCGCTTTCAAGAGCTCGTGACAACATTCATCGGTGGGTGTAAAGGTGTCGGCGAGGACTATGATTTGATAGAATCCAGCCCCGCAATCCTTACTTATTCCTTTCCGCAATCAAGGTTTCCAACCTTGGCGAAAGTAGCCTTAGGAAGCAATGCAACAGGGACGACCAACAAGATCATGAGAGCAGACAAGTTCTTGGCCGTTGCCATTATGGTCTTTTGGGGATAGAAGGGTTAGAAAATTGTGTGAGATTGTTGATTGTTTGGTGATGCGCTTGATCCAGAGATGAGAACTTATATAGCTCGAGGGAAGTAGTTCATTAATGAAATGAATTCATCAGTTATGATTCTGAAATTTATGTAGGAAACGTGTAAAATTATTTCTCTTACAATAAATACACTGATTGAGGACCTTGTCATCTCACTATGGTTCCAGTTCAATCATTTGCCATACAAAAAGAAAAAGTATTAATGAGTTGTTTGGTTGAATCTGTGAATGGAAATACTTAGTTTTCAATGATATTTGTTGTGCAAAAATTTTGTTCAACATCCTAGAATTTCCGCCCTCTTGTCATGATTTCCAGTCAAATATATCGTCAAATCTCCTCCTGGCTGGCCACGATCTCTTTCTTCATTTCGCCTCTTCAAATCTACTCATGGATCCTTATTTTAGATCGGGCATAATTCGTCTTAGATATTCAAACATCTATAATGCAAATGCGCGTCGTGTTAATGATACCTTTTATTTAGGGTTAGGCTCCATCCCTAATTTTTAGGATTAACGCCGCAAAAATTGTCAAGCAAGTACATCTACGACAAATTTATCTCAAACTAATTTTTTAACCGCCATCAATTTTCCAAAACTAATTTTTTGACCAACAAAAATCCTAACATGATATATTTGTGATGAATTTACTCTCTATTAGTTTCTATTAAATTGTATTAATACCCCGAAAATTGCAAAACCGATATACTTGTAACAAATGGAGGGTAGACCAAATACCCGTCCACTACCACACATCATCCATCCAACTTGGGAATTTGATAGTAAATTTTAACGGAAACTAGCACAAGATAAATTTGTCGTAAGTATACTAGTTTAGGTTGTCACAAGTGTACTCATTCAGGATTTTTCGTGATATTAGCCCTAATCTTTATGCAAATGATTACACTTGAAGCCAAAATTTAAGTATCAACAATTGATAAATTAAACCTTTGATCAAATAACTTTGTTTTGGTTTGTTCTATTTAGCGAACTTATTTATTAACAAGTAATGATTTGCCTAGATATTTTAGTGATTTTCTTCTTCATTAGATTAATTTTCAACAACTTGTGGAAACAAAAAAGTTAAATAATTAATAGGGCTCATTTTCAAAGTTCTTTATATGTACAAAGTTCTGACCGGTCTCATTTTTCCTTTATATCTATAAACCAAAATTGGCTTTGGTTTTCTAGATTAATTGAGATGATTTATAAGCTGAATTTTTTTTTGGTCAAATTATTTATTAGCTAACTATCCTTTAACACGATATGGGTTTTGGTTTCCAGATTTATTGAACTCATTAACTGATCATTTAAGCTTTGGACTAGATATTGGGGTGGGACCATTTTTTCTTTATTAAAAATTATTAAAACTTGTGATAATTAATAGGTTGCAATAAATGAAGAAGGGCCAAGCTGATAACAATAATCTTCGCCCGTCATCTTACGTGCCAAGCAACATACATCCATTACACCGACGAAAAATAAAAATAAAAATACATTATTTACGTTTGGGTTGATTAAATTAAACCCACTCTTGCATAATAACATGGTTAGACTTATTACGAACTCACTTTACATAAGATTTGGACCATCCATATTTCTAAATTCTTGGTACCGACAAAACCTCATTAAATGTTCAAAAGTCAAGTTTTCATGGTATATGAGTAGCAAAAGTGTACCCGCATTCTCGCATGAATATATAGTTAACATTTTAAGGTTTCGCCAAATCGTCCGGTAGAGGCTATTCCAACTATTAGTTAAGCGAAAGAAAGAAATTACTAATGGAGCAATTGGATACATACATATATAAACAGCGAAACATATTTCGAGATTTGAATTTTTTTCATGATTGTTTACTTAGATTAAAAAGATTCAAAGTAAGATTTATATAAGATTATTAATTTATACATGTATCCATTGATAGAGTGTTAAATAAAAACAACTATCCCAGATTTAATTTGTCAGAAAACCTTATAACTAAGAAGTCCTCTTGGCATAACGTTATATAATAGTATGCTAGATCGACCGGTTTTAGCTAAGTATTCATGTGATTATTAGAGATGAATGTATGATTATTAAAACCATCTATTAATTTTTTGATCGCTTAGGTATATATTTCAAAAGGTTGTGTTAAAATCATAAGAATTGAAGTGACGTTTTCTTTATAGTTTTGTATGGGACTATGTTTTTAGACTCAAAAGCTAGTAACAACTTTAGGGGCAGATTGTATTTTGCAGATCATTTTAAACAATTACAAGTTTAATAAGCACATCAAACACCGATTCATCCATAAGTGTGCTTCCGTGATAGTTAACCATAAGGCTTAAGAGGCACAAAAAATAAAATAAAAAATTTGAGCAGAATCCAATAGAAAAACTATAATTCTCTCGTTCTTTTTATTTTACACATTTATTGTACTATAAAAATAGGAATAGCTCTCAATGAGTAGGCTCGGGGAGGGGATACAGATCGAGAGCCGCACCCAGCTTGTTCCATGTCTCATTGCTCCTCCTATGGACGTCGATACCGTCCCTTAATCGCTTGTGGCTCGAGACGCTTAACTCCACAAATTGGTTGTGGCGCTTCTTCCCCGCTTTCAAGAGCTCGTGACAACATTCATCGGTGGGTGTAAAGGTGTCGGCGAGGACTATGATTTGATAGAATCCAGCCCCGCAATCCTTACTTATTCCTTTCCGCAATCAAGGTTTCCAACCTTGGCGAAAGTAGCCTTAGGAAGCAATGCAACAGGGACGACCAACAAGATCATGAGAGCAGACAGAAGTTCTTGGCCGTTGCCATTATGGTCTTTTGGGGATAGAAGGGTTAGAAAATTGTGTGAGATTGTTGATTGTTTGGTGATGCAGTTGATCCAGAGATGAGAACTTATATAGCTCGAGGGAAGTAGTTCATTAATGAAATGAATTCATCAGTTATGATTCTGAAATTTATGTAGGAAACGTGTAAAATTATTTCTCTTACAATAAATACACTGATTGAGGACCTTGTCATCTCACTATGGTTCCAGCTAATCATTTGCCATACAAAAGAAAAAGTATTAATGAGTTGTTTGGTTGAATCAGGAATGGAAATACTTAGTTTTCAATGATATTTGTTGTGCAAAAATTTTGTTCAACATCCTAGAATTTCCGCCTCTTGTCATGATTTCCAGTCAAATATATCGTCAAATCTCCTCCCGGCTGGCCACGATCTCTTTCTTCATTTCGCCTCTTCAAATCTACTCATGGATCCTTATTTTAGATCGGGCATAATTCGTCTTAGATATTCAAACATCTATAATGCAAATGCGCCGTCGTGTTAATGATACCTTTTATTTAGGGTTAGGCTCCATCCCTAATTTTTAGGATTAACGCCGCAAAATTGTCAAGCAAGTACATCTACGACAAATTTATCTCAAACTAATTTTTTAACCGCCATCAATTTTCCAAAACTAATTTTTTGACCAACAAAAGTCCTAACATGATATATTTGTGATGAATTTACTTATTAGTTTCTATTAAATTGTATTAATACCCCGAAAAATTGCAAAACCGATATACTTGTAACAAATGGAGGGTAGACCAAATACCCGTCCACTACCACACATCATCCATCCAACTTGGGAATTTGATAGTAAATTTTAACGAAACTAGCACAAGATAAATTGGCTGTGAAAGATACCAAATAGTTGTCACAAGTGTACTCATTCAGGATTTTTCGTGATATTAGCCCTAATCTTTATGCAAATGATTACACTTGAAGCCAAAATTTAAGTATCAACAATTGATAAATTAAACCTTTGATCAAAT
>CM029441.1:5748220-5753220 GCA_017140255.1 Eucalyptus paniculata subsp. matutina
ACAATTTACTAATAATTCTCTAGAGTCATCATATATAGATATGATATCCAATTAGATATTTGTATAACAATTTATGTTCTGGGGTTTACATATACTTCTATTTGCTGTTATAATGGAAATTGGAAAGGATTTTTTTTTATGGAAAAGAATCAATACTGATTAGTTATGTATCAATTTGGATTTTCTTATATAATTAGAATTAGGATTAAGAAAAGACAATTTTGGATTCAAATCCAAGAATCGTTCATGAATTTACAGTCCCATTTAATAGTTAATGGTTCCAATTTGTCCTAAATTTTGGCTTTTGGGACTGAAAAACCACATTTGGTTTTTCAATTTTTCAATATCAATATAAAAAAGAGAGGGAAAATTTTTAGATATTTCGTTTTTGAGATACTATACATACAACCGAAGGGATGGATCCAATCCAAAAAACGAAGGATTTTTTTCTTTTCGGGCAGGGGTTAAATTTAAGAAAACGGGATTCAAGATGCAAGTCCAATAAAAAAAGAAGTTTCGGAATCCCCCACTCGACGCAAACAAAGGGAGACTTTTTTCATCTATTTTGTAGGGTATCATACATTTTGGCGGCATGGCCGAGCGGTAAGGCGGGGGACTGCAAATCCTTTTTCCCCAGTTCAAATCCGGGTGTCGCCTGATCAAGAAAAAACTCGAAATCTCTTATTTCGTTTTGCTGATATAACTCGCTGAATTTTTCCCCAGCAGAAGCAAACAAAGTAAAAGGACTCTTGAGACTTGCTTGCTTGGTTCGAAACATCTGGAAGTTTGGCTCTCGAAAGCTAAAGTGCTCTAAATCCTTGCCTCTAGGATTCAAGGACAGATGAATGGTGGAAGGGCTCTCATATAAAGATTTATTGATTCCCTTCCACTACTAATGTAGTGTTTAATTACCGGGTCCTGAATTCGATTGGATAGCCCCACGGAAAATCGAATTAGTGGTTGTGGAAAGGGCTGAAGATACTTTCTATAGAGACTCAGGAGAGTCTCTAAGTCCTCGCTTATCCAATAACAATTCGACGGAAAATTGGCTTTCGAAAATGGAAATGAAAAAAAGATTCTTTCTTTTCAACAAACCCTAGTCAAAAATGGAATAGGTAGTCCTCCGATTGTTTCACAGAGACAATACTTAGACAGTAAGAATTAGATCAAATGGGAAATAAAAGGATGTGATAGATAACGATCTATCTTGACATTCTATTTTTTATATTTTTTATACCTTGTCTAAAGATAAAGACAAGAAAAGATAGAATAGGTCTTATTATTCCTACATCTTAGGAAGATTCCCCCTGATACTTCTAAATGGGTCACTGCGTATTTTGCTTGTGCTTAACGTTTTCCGATTCTACTAGAAAAATAATATTCTATAAGAATTTGAAGAATTTGTTATAAGCAGATTTATTAGAGCCTTTGATCAATGGTGTTGGGTCAGAATCCCTTTTTGACTCTACGCCAGTGATTCCACTATTATTAGTGAACAATAATATAATGGAATAATTCCTTCATAGAGATAGGGGACATAATTTACATGGATATAAGTCTTGCTTGGGCTGCTTTAATGGTAGTCTTTACATTTTCTCTTTCACTCGTAGTATGGGGAAGAAGTGGACTCTAAAGGTACTACTAATTGAGGCGAGGAATCAAACTGTATCGATTGTTTTCTAGATCGTTTTGCAAAGCCTTTTTCCTTTTTATTTGATTTTTATTTGTTTTTCTTTCCCTTTTTATTAAGCCCTTTTTATTAAGAGAAAAACGTTCGGTTATTATATTAAGTGGATACGTACCTTCTATGGGAAACAACATATACATAGTGGTTGTCCAAGGAGGAACTACGCATAATAAGATCTTACCTTGGCAAGTCACATATTGCGCACTTACTTTACCACTTGTTTTTATTTTAGAAATCTTATTTATGCTATACTTAGGCTTTATTGACTCATTTCATATCATGGTTCAAGAGTTTAAATAAAATGGTGGGTTTTCTTATTTTATTCCTTTTCGAAATCCGAAGAAATTTCTAGAGAACTTCTTGGATCATCTGTTAACTGCTCAATCAATTACTTTTCGGAATGCTAAAAGAAAAATTAATCGATTTTCCTTTTTTAATATACTATATTCCATACCCCCCCGTCGCCCATGGATTTGATTCTTTCGATCGATACAGGGATTCGTATTGAAAATAATTCGAAATCTAGGAATTCGAAGCGTACTATTAAGAATTGCCTTTCGATTGTTTTCGATTGATTGGAATCAAGACAAATTAAATAGAATTGGGATGCTATGTACATTACATATATCAATACATATATCAAAAAGATACATATTGTAGATTAATCTATATTAAGATTCTATTTTTTTTTTATTTTATACAGTACAACTTGTTACATTCCAATAAATTACAATAAGAATAATAGCTCGTATGGTAGAAAGAAATACATGAATCTTTCTACCATACTATCGGATCTCATAGAATACTATACTGCTAATTCGAGTCCGCTCATTTCATTTAAGACGCGAGATGAAAATCCTTTTGATTTCTTCTATTTCTTCAATCATTGACTAAGAAAAGAAGTTAAGTTTGATTCAAATTAATCACTTTGACTGACTGTTTTTACGTATATTATAAGTAAAAAAGCAGTAGGAACTAGAATGAAGAGTGCAGTAGCAATAAATGCGAGAATATTTACTTCCATAATCTCATTTTTTTTTTTTTATTTGGCAATAACTCGGGATTTAATCCCATAGAGATGATAAATTTTTCGCCTGTAAATTCAATGGGATGAATTACACCTTGATGATATTGAATCGGATCAATATCATGAATAACAATATCTGAGCTATCAAATCAACTCATCGTCGAGAATTGAATAGTATAACATAGGAAGATCTTTTATCCATACCGAATCCAAAATTGGATTCCTGATCCAACCCCTTTACTTTTCTTTTTTATTTGAATTTATCCTTCTTTTTCATTCTTCATTCTTTTTTTTCTATAAACTACCGCCTTCCTTCTACAATCATCTGATGACGTATCATTTGACCTCTCTTACGTTTCCATTGGTTACAAACCCAAACAAACAATAGAAGTCAAATAGAAAAGAAGGAGTTAAGTACTCTTTTTAATGATTTAATCTTTGTGGAAAACAAAAAAAAAAAGAAATAAGTATGATAAAAAGAAAGCGAGTCTTAAGGTATAAAAAAATCGAATATTACATCACACTATTTTCGAGTTTGTTCTTTTTTCGATAGTACCCTTAAATAAAAAAAAAAAAATTATTCATCCCCCTCTCTAAGGAGAGGTTGGATCTTTCTTTGATCTTTATTAATATATATCCTCTTTCTTTGATTAAAAACGAAACGGGACGCATATATGAAAATAAAAGTTCAAAGTATTCTATCAAAGCAATTATGTGAAATTCATTTTGTATCATACATCTATTTGTGCATGGGTTCCCGGTAAATATATAGTACTCTATTCTATTACACGGATCAGGAGCAATTGAAAAAGCCAGACCCAGTACGGTATCGATATCTCTTGGAATCCTAAACTAAATAGGATACTACCAATAATCGTAGCAATCCACATATGTTCCTATCCCATTAATCAATACTGATTGATGGAATGGAAATTTTCATTTCTTTGATGAGAAATGCGAAACGAAAAAAAAAAAAAGAAAAAATAAGAGAAATCCAATACCTGTTGGGAATGAAATTCGACTATTTTATTTGTATCTCTTTTCACATCCAAATGGAGAGATGAATTAATGTATTTTTTGTTGGATTTGGATTCCGTCGGGACTGACGGGCTCGAACCCGCAGCTTCCGCCTTGACAGGGCGGTGCTCTAACCAATTGAACTACAATCCCCAGGAAATAAAGTGTAAAGTGTAGAGTATACATACTCTTATGATTGCATTTAAACCATTTCTTTTTCGATTCGAATCGCCGTGGTGCAAGGGTAACAGAGGCTTGAGTGCTATATTGATATCTCCATGGATGGGCACTTTAGTGAGAGCGACACAGATTACTAGTAATCCTTTTACTATTGCCAAATCGGGTAATAATCAATCTTTAAATGAAAAAAAGATTTCTTTTACTTACACTTTCGATTTAGACTTATATTATGAAATTCGATTTTTAGCAAAAATCAGAATTTGTGCGAACAAATAAAATAAATAGAACAGAGCAAATAAAGCGGTAGGGATATATCAGAAAATTGTACTTTTTTCTATTCTTCCGTTTCGTAGCCGGAATTCTTTATGAAGAACAAATGGGCTATATCATTTCATGGTGGATCAGCGAATTCTTGGGCCGAGCTGGATTTGAACCAGCGTAGACATATTGCCAACGAATTTACAGTCCGTCCCCATTAACCGCTCGGGCATCGACCCAGGAAGAATCAATTCTAGGCTTATTGATAATCCACGATCAACTTCCTTTCGTAGTACCCTACCCCCAGGGGAAGTCGAATCGCCGCCTCTTTGAAAGAGATGTCCTGAACCACTAGACGATGGGGGCATACTTGCCCGACCGCCATCATACTATATTATGCTCATGGTATAGTATGAACAGTTTTTGAAATTGTCAATATAATGGAATGGTCTGACTAGACCCGAAAGATCTTTCTGTCTTTCAAAATTCCATAAAATTTTGGAATTCGTCATTTATATTCCTAAATCATTCATTCGAATCACCATTCTATAAATAAATCTATCTTGAATTCTATAAAATAGAATGAATATCTTATGGATTCATTATTCCATTTAAATATTAATTAAAACTGAAAATAAGAAAAAAATAACAATTTTTGAATGAAATGAAAATAAATAAAATAAAAAGAAATAGAAGTAATACGAAGTAAGGATCCTTTCAGGGAAGTGATTGGTCTGCCCGGAAAAGGGGGTTAAACTCTGAAGTTCTTCCACTTTCATTGATTCAATTTTTCTTCAGATGAGATAGAAGTATTCTACTATCTCACAACAA
>CM029441.1:5763220-5765720 GCA_017140255.1 Eucalyptus paniculata subsp. matutina
AAAAAGCCTAGAAATATACATACCCAGTTGAGATGTGATATGATTGCATCACGATGCCTAAGGACACGATCTAATAGATCGTTGTATCGAGTAGTTGGATCATAATCTCTTACCATAAAAATAGCTGCATGCGCGGCAGCACCAACTATGAGAAACCCGCCAATCCACATGTGATGTGTGAACAATGACAGTTGTGTACCATAGTCAGTAGCTAGATATGGATAAGGGGGCATGGAATACATATGGTGAGCTACAACAATGGTTAAAGAGCCTAACATAGCTAGGTTAAGAGATATTGAGCATACATGACGTTGTTAGGATCTCGTATAGCCTTTATGGCCCTGGCCTGTAAATGGACCTTTATGAGCCTCTAAAATATCTTTTATGCCATGACCAATGCCCCAGTTGGTCCTATACATGTGACCTGCTATCAAGAAAAGAATTGCAATAGCTAAATGATGATGAGCAATATCAGTCAGCCATAGACCCCCAGTTACTGGATCTAATCCGCCACGAAAAAGTAAGAAATTCCGCATATTTTGACCAATTCAAGGTAAAAAATGGGGTTGCTCCTTTGGCAAAACTGGGATAAAGTTTGGAGCCAAAAGATCCCGATTCAAGATAAATTCATGAGGAAGTGGGATCTCTTTAGGATCTACTCCAGCGTTTAGAAATTGGTTAATTGGTAAAGATACATGTACTTGATGCCCCGCCCAAGAAAGAGACCCAAGTCCTAGTAGCCCTGCTAAATGGTGATTCAACATAGATTCTACATCTTGGAACCAGGCCAATTTTGGAGCAGCTTTGTGATAATGGAACCAACCAGCAAAAAGCATTAAGGCTGCAAAGACTAATGCACCAATTGCGGTACAATAGAGTTGTAATTCACTAGTTATTCCCGATGCTCGCCAAATCTGAAAAAAACCAGAGGTTATTTGTATTCCTCGGAAACCCCCGCCCACATCGCCATTCAATATTTCTTGGCCCACTATTGGCCAAACCACCTGGGCACTAGGTCCAATGTGAGTAGGGTCACTTAGCCATGCTTCATAATTGGAAAAAACGAGCACCATGGAAATACATGCCACTCAGCCAAAGAAAGATAATGGAAAGTTGGCCAAAATGAGCACTAAATACTTTTCGAGAGATCTCCTCCAAATCATTGGTATGGCTATCGAAATCGTGAGCATCAGCATGTAGGTTCCAGATCCAAGTGGTAGTATCAGGGCCCTGAAGATTGTTCTTGAGAAATGACCCGTTTGGCCCATTCCTCGAAAGAAGTTTTTATGGGATCCCTATCTACCAAAATTTTGACTTCTGGTTCCGGCGAACGAATAAATCATTGAGTCCTCCTCTTTCCGGACAACACATACAAAGAAACCCGCCAATAGTCAAGTAATTAATGAATCTATGGGAGATGTTTCGAATTAGTTTCTTTTTCTTTCTTCTATCTCCCATCTATTTTATTTAGTTATTCACTAGAGCAATTATGACCTGAAGTCGATCCGGGGCAAGTGTTCGGATCTATTATGACATAGCCATGAGGCGCGCAACGGACCTTTTTAATCTTCTACAACCTTTTCCGGGCTTTAAATTGATGCAAAACATTTTTTGTGCAACCTAGTGTAAGTGTATTTATTAATATCTCAATTCAAAGTTTCTAGACGTCGCTACTTTATGTCTTACATTAGAGAAAACATGTATATATTAATTATTTATATTAATTATTATATTAATAATTATTTTAATTATTTATATTAATTAATTATTATTTTAATTATTTATATTAATATATTAATTATTATTCTATATTCTATTCTAAATTCCATGAACAGGTATTGGTCATTTCATTACTAATGAAACTAATGAAATATTCCAGTATCTATATTTAATTATTCGGAAGTTCGTTTTAATAGCAGAAAAAGAAATATATATTCTCTACTTTATCTGCGTATCCTTTATACCCGCGAAATACCAAAACGAAATAGAAAATGATCTTAGAAAGGATATAATGAAATTCTGGATTGTTTTTACCAGATAAATGATCCTTTTTATTTGACTGATGAAGCTAACAAACAATTCAATATAAAAAATAGAATTCGAAAATAATAAATAAAAAAAGAGTGCTCTTATTCGAAACGTCTCGTGATCTTCAACCAATTCTGCGCTTCAATATAATTACCAGGAGTAAGCGCCATAGCTTGTTTCCAATACTCAGCGGCTTGATCGAACCAAGCCTCCGCAATTTCAGAATCCCCCTGTCGAATGGCCTGCTCTCCCCGGTCGGAATAGGTGGGTCAATTCCTTCCCTTAGAACCGTACTTGAGAGTTTCCTACCTCATACGGCTCATCGTTCAATTCTTGTGGTGTCCCATTTTTTTCTCAGGTTAACCAAAAGCAAAAGAGGTTAATTCCATGAGTTTCAAACTTGAATTTTTATTAATAATAAAAAAGAATCCTTTTTTTTTTTAGTTTTATCTTTTCTCCCACCTTCAGAAGA